>VXBU01005564.1:319878-401222 GCA_013400315.1 Bombycilla garrulus
CTTCCCCTTAACCCCAAACAACTAAAAAAAAAAAAAAAACTTCACAAATACTTAGGTCTGTGGAGTCAACTTAAGGATTAAAAAAAAAGACTGTAACAATAACTCTGTACGAAATACAGCAAAGTGTTCTGGATCAAGCCCACATAAGAATATTTTACATTTTTAGATTCCTGGAAAGTAACAAAACACTGTTTGACTATTTCACCTAGTATTAAGTAGTCCCTACTAGTTTATACAATATCAAGAAGTTGAGTCCATGCAAAGCTTATGTACAGCTGGAGTCTCACCTACTGAATTTGCTTTACCTTGCAAAGAAATGCTATTAATAAAACCTGTGTAATTTAAAAAAAAATATTGCAAATATCAACATTTGTAATTCCACTCCAAGAAACAACCCCTGGCACCTCCCACTTCACATCTCTTCATCACTAGCAGCAAGATGCCAACCATATCTTCATTTCCACAGACAAATGAAAAAACAGCACAAGTTGCTCATGACATGCTGCATGCCATCATGTCCTACAAGACTGACCAATAATTTAAGAATGTTAAATAATGAACAGAACTTCACTATCCTTTCAGAAAATTTTGTGCTATATTGTTGTATCTTCCCTAAAAAAAGGGTAAGAACAAACCAAGCCCAGTACAACGAACTCTGCACTTCTACAACAACTGCAATAAAATATTTTAGGTGAACTGGTTCTATTTCAATGTCACCACTGCACATCAAGTTTGATGTGATTATTCAGTGGAATTTGAAGACTATGCTTACACTACTCTGTGTGCATATACTACAGACTAACCTGTGAAGACACACACAGTCGAACAAAGCTTCCTTTGAATCACAAAGAAAATAACATATACCAGCCCCATTATCACTGAGTATTGATTTCCCTAGCAGAGGAAGGGAAATGACATACCAAGTACATTGTAAAATCTAAACATCCTGATCTAAGACCAAAACATCAAGCTTTTTTCTCCTATACTTAATAAAACAATTTTCAAGTTATTGAACAGTATCCCTCTGACTACTTTTTATCAAATCATTGCAGGTATTTTCAAATTAGTGACCCCCACTTGACTGTATGTTCAGCATTCAGTCTTCCTAACTGGTATTCAGCTGTGTTTCCACCACAAGCTTTCTAAACACCTTCTGGAAAAAGTAATAAGGAAATAAGCCTTGCAATTAGAGAAACAAAGCAACAGCAACAAGCAGAAACCTTTAGGTATTTTACTTTCTCCCTTTGCAATAAATACATCTAAGAATTCACAGATGTGGTACTGATTGTAATTTAGATGATATTCGAGAATTATGTTTATTATTACCTTTGTCATCAATTTCTAGCAGTGTACTTGTTCCTGGGATAAATGCATTATAACACAGTAGAGCATAAGAGTATGCAGAATTTTATGGCTGTGAATGCATCAGCAAATTTCTTTTCTCTCTTAATTTCACAACTGCTTAGAACAGGTAAAAAAAAAAAGTTTGAAAATAGGGTAAAAAGCTCAGGAGCAGGGTAGGCAGTAGCCACAGACAAATCAATTGAATCAGTCACTATGGTATGCTCTGTGTTATCCAATTCAGTGGACCATTTCACCTCACCAACTGGCAAAGAAGCTGCTGTCAGGGCCCCTGCTTCCACTCAAGCAGCCTCTGTCACCCTTTGCATATATACTCAATCAATACATCCTATTTGCAAAATATTGTAATTCCTTGCATTTATTTAAATTGTCACTGAAACATCACTGTAAAGAAAAACCCTATCAGAAGCAGTTGTGATTAAACTCTGATTTGGGGATGTTTTTTGTTACCAATCAATTCAAGCACCTGGGTTAAGTGTCACATTAGAATATATACAGGCCAGCCGGGTGTGCCTGGACTCACAGAGGAGGGTGATATTTATTAAGTTCTTTCAGCTATTTATCCATTCTCAGAAACTGTAGATTAGTGCAGCCATAGCACGTATCTCTTCACTTCTGAAGCACCACGGAAAGAATGGATGTTATATGTAAATTCTATCATGAAATGAATAAAACACAAAAAGCCCTTAAATGTGCAATTATAATAGAATACCACTTGCAAAGAACAAAAGTAAGAGGGATTTGTTAAAATAGGATTGTCTTTCTCACAGTAGGCTTCCATGGTTTGCTAGCTGGCTTCAGACTCAAAAATATAAAGAGATGGCAATTATCCTAACGGGAAATCCTTTCTTCTCTACAGCACTGACAGGAAGGTGAATCAGGGTGATTTTTTTAATATAAAAAAGATTAATGTCTTAATAGAGGAACACCTTGAGGAACTTGTCTAGCTTTATATTTCAATGCTCTCAAAAAACCTGTGCCATTAATGCCTACTAATGAAGAAAGAAGAGAGCATATAGCAAGGTTAAGAAAACCTCCTAAATTCTCCTTCACTATGGATTTGTGATTGCATAAAACTATACATATTAAAGGAAACATGAAGAAGCAGAAGTGTACAGATTCCAACATAAACTATGCTGTATTAATTGCAAGAAACTGATGACTGAAATGGATTAGAAGTACTAAATTTCACAACCAAATATTACCATCTAGTCTACAGCTTTTTTCCCTTGTTCCAGCAATAAGATACCCCTACTCAGGAAGCACACCCCAGCCCTAAACTTTTTAAAACAACATATCCTTGCCTTGCAAATACATTTTCCACAGTAACAACTCAGATGGGTTAAGCAGCACTAGGTAAACACAACTGCTTGTTTCTTTGAGCTGTTTTATAATGTAATTTAGATGATAATCCAATACATATGACAAGTAGAGAATAATATGTGTAACCTCAGACAGTTATCCTGCTGAGAGAAAAAAACTGTAAAATTACTCTAGTGACTGACTTGGGGGAGGGGGAGCAGGGAATAAGGGGTTAACATCTAACTGGGACAGAAAAGGGAGGGAAGGGGGTACAGTCAGAGGAAGACTAAAATAATTCACCAAGATATACCCCACACCAATTCCTCTTTTGTTCTTCCTTTCTGAATGCTATCAGGGTACCAAAAAAAAAAAAGGAAAAAAAAAAAGAAGAAAGAAAAAGATTCTTGGTTAACAATACTCCATCTTGCAACATTAATGCCTTGAAGAACAGCATAGAATTCTGTATCTCATGGAATGAGATGCTGTTACAATACACTGAATACAACTGTGCAGTTAAAGCATAAAGGAAATGTTTAAAATCGTACCTAAATGTGTAAATGTGCTGTCCCTTTCAGCCATTACTTTCACAACATACCTAAAGAAAGGCAGTTGGAACAGGCAGCAGATCACTTAAACTATTCTATTTTGTAAATGGCTGTAAAGGGAAGTTAAAGTATCCATGATCTAACAGAAAAATGGATCTTAGACCTAACTAAGATTTTCACTGCTTAAGGCTTAAGTGATTTGTCTTGAAAATAAGGCCATGAAACGCTGCAAAGGGATGCTTCTCACTACCTGGATGTGACACTGACAAAAGCTCAGGGTGGAGTGTGCTTGCTCAAGTACCACCTGGGACAAGTGAGAAACCAACAAGTGAGAAATCAACACCTCAGCAGGGCTAAAAGGATCTTCTGTGCTATAGAGGATCTGCTAATTTCAAGCTGTCTTTTTTGGAGCTTGAAAAGCCAAGTTGGACAGGGCTCTGAGCAACCTAGTCTAGTGGAAGGTGTCCCTGCCCATGGCAGGGGAGGTCGGAACTAAGGCTCTTTAAGGCTCCTTTCAACCCAAAGCATTTTGGTGAGCTAACAAGACACACAGAAGATGAGTGGAATGTACACTCTGCTCATGCCCTCTAAGAGTGAAATGGATAGGCTGTTTCTGCTCACATGTGCATTACTGGGGTTTACACTGTTCTGGTTATCAACCTTTAATATTTAAGCTGAATGCAGGAGAGAATACAGCTAACTCTGAAAGCACTCTAAAAAGGTATTAGAATTCAAAGTAGTGAATACTGAAATACTACTGAAATAATAATTAAGGTCAAGTGAAATTATCTTGTTAAATAAACTAGAGAAAGGAATATTTACCATCTTCATCAGGGCATTTATGGCTTATCCATCAAGTGGGCTTACAATGAGACAGAAAACCTCACTAGCACCCTCATTTACAAATCCATGGGAAACAAATCAGTTTAATTTAAAAACTGTAAGTATTTTTAATCAAGAATGTTGTAAAACAGCATATTATCAATGCAGAAAATGGCACACTGGTGCCACATTTAGGTTTGTGTTGGTCCTCTGAGTATTTGCTACCCTGAACTCTTCGTTCATGCAAAACACTGTGCAGAAGCGACATGCTGGGAAAGTTAATTGCAGGCTGGCATTCTTCAGTGAAATTCAGTTAGATAATTTCCTGTGCTTTACTAGCTTTTTGAGATATATAACAGAAATATATTAAAAAAACCCCAAAACCTCTTAAAGAAAAAGGTGAAATACAATAAAAATGCTCACCCATCCTGTGAATCCTACAACTCATGATAATGTACCAGAGATCCAAGACTTTCAATTTAGTGAGAAAAACAAGGTCCCTCAATTTTTTTAAGCTTGCCTTCTTTCATTTTACAGATAGCCCCAGCATGCTGACACAAACCCACACTGTCTGCGAGGCTTCCAATAACACAGGGCAGAATATTGATGATGTTTACTCTTGTTACAAATAAATAAATAAAAATGCTCTGTTGTAAACTCATCAGATCGACTAGTTTTCTGTGGTTAGTTCTAAATCAATCTATTTTCCCCAGTGTATCACAGAAGTAATATCAATAGGTTACGGTCTTTTGTTGCTCGGGTTTCCCCTCCCCCTTCCCCCTCCCCACAAAGAAGCTGACAAACAACGTGAGGCATTTGCCTGATAAATCAGGCCTGTCAGGATACAATTTAGCTTAAGTTTATGAGGAAATAAAATTGCTTAAAATCTGCTAATACAATTTTACTAGAAGGTGATGGGATTTGTTTTTGGGTTTTTTTACAACCAAGAACAACAGTGAAAGAGAAAGGTGGCTCAAAATGCACAAAATGCAGCTTTTTCTCCACAGAAATAGGAAGGACTACAGAGACAGCAGACCTTAAAAAATAACTTCAATGACGTTGTTTCCATTCTTCCTTTCCACGAAACCTTATCTCTGCTATCCACCCAGCTCCCTTCACAGGCATGGAGGAAAATTATTTTTCACACAATCACACAAAAATCCTTAAGAAATGTATCCTCATGGAGGAATGACTTGGATGCATTATCATTTATTACAACAAAAGGGCTTTCTTTATATTAAGAGCTAAGAAGTCCTGAAAAAACAAATTACAAAGTGAAGTCTTTTTTCTAAATAACATGAAAGATGGTTTTGCTCCTATGGTATCAATATAGCATGGAAAGAATGTGTACATTTTCATGGCTTTAACCCATCCAGATAAAGCAGATACAAAATCAGCGATGGTTTAAGGAAGTTATGTTTTAAACAGTCATATATCACACATTTCAAACATGAAATGTTATACCATGATTTCAAGTAAGTCTACTACGGTTAATCTTTTTGCACTATGAAACCACACACGCAAATACTCTCAACCACAAATTTCCCTTGTAAGCCTTAATTTCTGTGGGAATAATAAAAGAAACCAGTTTTTCAACAAGAACAGCTCTGTATGCTGTAACTTTTAAAAAAGTATTTTCCACAGTTCATGCTGGTGGAAAGGCTGCCTGGTCTCTG
Source organism: Bombycilla garrulus (assembly GCA_013400315.1). Lineage (NCBI taxonomy): Eukaryota > Metazoa > Chordata > Aves > Passeriformes > Bombycillidae > Bombycilla > Bombycilla garrulus. The sequence goes on from VXBU01005564.1 coordinate 325,586, forward strand.
CTCTGGGCATTGCTGCTCCACATGTGCAGCTCTCTGCCAGAGCCGGCCAGGGTGCGGCGCTGGGCGGGCGCGGGGGTGGCCGGAGCTGGGCAGAGCTCGGTTGCTTGTGGCTGAAAGCTCCACTGCTCCGTGCCCCTGTTCACGGAAGCCTAGCTCGGTAACACTAGAAGCCTTTTACAGAGGTGGCTTGAGCCTCCTGGCCATGTGGATAAGGATGCACGCTGCATAAAACCGGCTCAACTCTTTCTGGGTCAGTGAGGTGCCGGTCATGAGCTAAGAGGCATGCCTGACCTTATCTGCCTCTCAGCAGAGCTGGTTCCAGGGTTTCCACATCTACTGATCAGTTAATCCACAGATGGGATAAAAAGGCAGAAGGTAACTGGGAAAATCAGTTGTTAAAAATTGCCTTTTCCATTTTGTTCCTTATTTCATCACTAACATTAGCAGCAAATACAACAAACACAGCAAATACAAGTGACACCAACTCACAACAGCAGGAAGCGGCAAATGGCATCCTGGCAGTAGGCTGGAGCACTGAAGCAAGCTGTGGTAGAGAAAGAGGAGGGAGAAGGTTGCTCTGGAAGTTCATAGCTACTCTTCCTCCCCAAATACCAGCTTAGAGTGGTATGACTTTAGGTACCTCATACAAATCAGTATCATGCACAGACTTTCAGAAATTTTGGGTGACAGGAGTATGGACTGACTTAGATCCTAGCCTCGAAATGGATTCCCCTATTACATACACTGGATTAGACGACTTGCATGAATATAGGCTTCACGAATGCCAAGGATTGCAGGATTTGACCAGCAGCTCACATTTGCATTTCATTCTTCAGAAGCAAAGGGATGGTTACTGTCTTACACTCTCTGTGAGGAGACCATGCCAGCTGTCTCTACAGTGTTCTTTCCAAAGCTCATGGCACTGATAATGTCACATGAATCACATGGAGGGCTTCCTATCCCAAATGTAGAACAAAAGGGCATCAAACATGGTGCTTGGTTTTGCTTGAAATAGCACCTGTAAGTTCACACATTCAATATCCACTAGAACAATTAAATAATTCAGATGCTCTATAGCCACACTTTAATGGTAAGGAAAAATCTGCATCACTCTGACGCCACTGAGTGAAAAAGGAAGCATTCATCTTATTCATTTTTCTGAACTTAAGATGTCTAAAATGGACTAGCTTCATATATTGACATTATTACTAAATGGCTGGGCTGAGCATTTCCTGTAACACATTTTTAAGAGGCTTTCAGTATCTTGAAGAAAAAAAAAATATTTTGCACTTCTCTCATTAAAATGCAGAAGCAAAAGTAAAGCATGAAAAGAGGATTTCGGCCACAACAGGATTAAGCCTTACATGTTAAAGCTTTTAATTCCTACCTGAGGCAGGTATTCTTGTTGTCCCACACTACCTGATCACTGAGCATTAAAAGAGAAATAATGCCATTTTCTACTGTTCTGCCCAAAATCACCACCAGATTTATCCTCATCATTAATTCTCACTAGTAATTGTGTACATAAGAATAAAAAGCATATTTATGCATATAAAAATTATTGTTAATTCAGAATTTTCCCCAGTTTGGCCTCAGGATGGCAAATCTCATGCACATGTTTAATACTTATTTCTACTTAAGTATAAATACTTAATCCATTGTAGAGGTAAAAATAATGGAACATAAATAGTGCTCCTGTATGTGGCAAACTAGATCACTTTATCCCTCTTGGTTGGGATTATGTAGATTAAGTGATATCACTGCACCAAAATTATAACAATGAAGTTAATAAAACTTTTCTTAAATATTGCTAGTTCCCAGAAACAGAGCATCTTAATGGTCTTAGTTCTGATCTCAGCCACAAGGGTGTAGATCCAGAGCAATTTTGATGACTTCACTGAGTTTATTTTCTATTATCTTTAATAATATAACAAAGAAAATTTCCCACTGTGTATGAATTCTGAAAAGTCACACTGCAGTAGCTAAGGCTGTTTGCAGAGGTCAGATTGATACAAACTGTGAGGCCACGAAGCAATGTAGGCTGAAACTCTTTCGCTCCACCTGTAAATCTATGTTTGCTGGTAGATGTAACATTTGAAAGCAGAACACAGCATAAATCACAGAGTTCGAAAAAGAAAAACCAAAGAATTATGGCAAGAGTAGAGGAGTGATGTGTCTTTTGCCCAGTTTTGCTGAGCCTTTCAGCATAAGAAAGAGGAAATTATTTCAAAATTAAGGATGTTTATGGGCCAAGGATCAGTTTTTCTGGCAGGACTGATGAATTCTGAATTAGGAGATTTGATAAAACAGGAACTCTATACTTAAATAAAATGTTTGAAAGCAAAGAACAACTCAGATAAGAGCACCCCAGTTGTGATCATGGCAGGGAAAGAACAAATTAAAAGCTGGACATCAAGTAAACCTGCCACAGGAAAACACAATGGATATGCTCACTGAACATAGCACAACCAAATTCCTGTAGTTTTGATCAGAAATTCATACCCAAGCCACAGCTTCAATCATGGAAGCCCTGAATTTACAATTTTGAAAGCCATCACAAACCAGAGGAATGATTAATGCCAGCTCATATCTGTGTTTAAACAATTTATTTATACTCTGAACCAAACAGCCCTCCAGTTAACCAGCAGCACTCAGTACTAGGCAGGAACACTGTACATTAAGAGTGGAAGTGCATGGAGGCAGAGAGGGCAAGCCCACAAGTTGCTAGAGATAAATCAAGACCACTGCCTGGGGTGGAAGAAGACGTGTGTCTCTGCAATCACTTAGTGAAGTGTGCAAAGGCACAAGAAGGAATTGGGGAATGGTTACAAGGGGATTGGTTACAAGTTCTTCCAATTTGGAAGGAAAATCCTGACTTCCAGTAAAATAAAGGATTACTCAGTTATGCTGCTAGCCTGTCTGCTCTCCTCAGATCCCAGACTCTGGGGCACGTTAGAAGACACAGAAAGGTGACTGTGACATTCTGCAGGTGCTAGGAATGGAATATATAACATGTCAAATCCATAAGACTTCATTAGCTCTGACTGAAACTCAGTTTCTTCCTGCTTTAATGATTATTTACCATACTGCTACAAGGTTATGGAGACAATTCTTACTATTCACTGAGCAGTTAATTATTATAGTGACAGATCTTCCACAGGAAAAATTGAGAGTATCCATCTGCCACAAGACCTTAAAATATCACAGCTGGGGCAGCAGATTTGAACTCACAGCTAGACAGCAAATTGAATTTATTCTTTTTTTCATTCTGAATAAACACTCAGTGCTAGAGGGAAGAGGGAGTTCACTGGCAGGCAGGGTGAGGGAGCACCCCTCAGCACCAGGCTGGTGCAGGGCCCCTCCTATAAAGTCAATGTCCTCCACTGGCAGTCCTTTCCCAGAGCTGCTCCTGAGGGATGGCACATGGGTGCCACAATCCTTTAGTGTGCATGAAAAGTAATTTCAATTTATCTGTATCACTGCACCATTGTAAAAACCAAACCACCAATCTTAGGAGCTGCTTTGTAGCTGAACTCTCCATCCTCTGCACCTGATGGAATCCCAGAGCCTCCATCACTGCCTGTCCTTCTCAGGTACAGTCTCCCCCATATCTTGTGCTGCTTCCATCACTGGGCATAATGCTTCTGCAACTGGTCACTGACCCTGGTTCCCCAGAGAGTGATGATGAGAAACCTGGGTGTCCTACCTACAATCTACTAATCCTCCTTCAAAGGGCTGAACAACCATCTGAAGATTTCAGCAAGCTCCTGATGGAGGGAAGATTTGCATCAAAACTTGTCTTTCTCACTGGGGGAGGTATGTGGTGAACTTGGAGAACTTTTGAGTAGGTTTAGAAGTGTGTTCACTGGCTTGGGCCATACAAGAGACAAGGAGAACTCAGAAGCCAACTTGGTAATTCTTCAGGGGCTCAGCTGTAAAAGCTAGAGCACACAGTTGCTGCCGTCCCGTAAAAAACCCAACTGACACAAGACACAGACAGCAAGTTAAATTTGGCATTTGAATCTCTTGGCAGCACCTAAACGTCAAATCTAGGAGCCAAATGCCTTTTGTGAGGCTGGAAATAGTCACACCTGGACAGTGTAAGCCACAGAAGACAAGCGACCGGACCTTTAGAAATGTGTCACTTCCTACAATGTTCCTATATACTTCCAGGAACAAATCACTTGTTTATTAAACCAACCTCACTCTTGAAAAGCTAAAAGGAGAGAAAGCTTTGCTCCTAAATCAAGATCCCTTCAGCTCTCCTCCTTATTCAAAATATTCACAATTCCACATAACCACAAAATAAAGGGAGACTGTGTGCCACCCAGGACTCTGGATTTCAAGCACAACCCACAAACTTCCCTTATGAAAAGTCTCATCCTTCCCAGGCTCCGAAGCTGGCACAGGCAGCCTGTGCGACAGTTAGGTATAATCAAATGTTTACAGGTATTTAAATGCCTAAGTCCCACTGACTTCAGAGGTAAGCAAGGTCCTCATAGCTTAGAAGATCTGAGTCTGTGCCCCTCAGGATTATATCTGGTACACCAAGAAAAGTTATGGTACAACAAAGTACAACCATACTCAGGCCACAAACTGCCATTCGCTGAACTAGTGCAGGAATCAAGCACATGCTAAGCAATGCGTAAAATACCTGATTTTGAAACTATTCTCTTTGTTACAGCTATTTCACCACTGTCCAACTATTATCATGAAAAGTAATAGACAAGTGAAAAGTAATTTCAATTACGTCAGAAACATTACACAGAAAATGAGGGCTATCATGAGCTTAATTGGACTTCACATAAATGCTGAAATCCCCTCCACAAGTCTTTTACATTCCCTGTTGGCAGACAGCACAAATTTGAGAATCAGATGAAGAAAGCACACACTTTCTAAATGATGAAAAAATCTGAACTGGAATGTCCTCAGTAAATTACTGTGCTTAGATTTCATTCCAGTTTCCTGCAAAGCTTTGCACAGTGAGTGCCACTGCTGCTTGCTGTCTTGGCAGCATCAGGAGCAGTTCCCAGGGTGCCCTTCTGTTTTCATACTCCGTACTGCAAAATAAGCCAGCAACAGTGCACCGTGCCAGGCAGAACGCAGGGAGTGTCAGGGATACTGCTCCAATGCTGCAAACCATCCAAAACCATCAGCAAGTGACCAGGACTCCAGCTCAACTATTTTGCATTGCATTCACAGCTTTTCCTTGGGTCATGTAAAAATAAGCGGAAGATAATTACTCAGTAAACAGCCCCCTTTCCAAGAAAAATTCTTCCAAAGACATATGATCTGCTTTCAAAAACTCCTAAGGATGATCCCTGTGATGATCCATGCAGTCACTAAAATGCTAGCCAATTCTCAAAGGAAAATTTTTCAGTTAATTCACTTTTTTTCTTTTTTTTCCCCCAATTTGTAGCATTTATTTAGCTTGCTTCATATCACACCTACAGTTTTGAGACAAAATCATAAATCATTGCATTGGCACAACTGTGGGTGTGATAAACACTGTCAGGAGGTGGGAGGGAGTAGATTAAGCAATGAAATTCCCATTGTCCTCAAACACTCTTGCAGCAGACGAACTACAATGTGGGACAGGCACACTGCTTGGGATTTACCCTTGGTCACAGCACACACACAGCTTTTACACAAATCTATATTGGATTTCCATCTGGATTCATGATTTTGTCAGTATCATAATATTCCATCTGATCCCCACCAGTAGGTGTGTGTATGCGAAGAGTGGATGAAAGAATCACACACTCCAAGTCTAGGCAGAAGATGCAGATGTTCATCTCAGTTTTGTGTGGCTGTGGCTGAATTTCCTTTCAGTTAGAGACAATGAAAAGAACTTAACTGACACAAAGTAGCTGAGCTGTGTGCTTTGAGTTAAATACACTCTAAATATAGTGCATAGAGATGCATAATATCCCTCCTCTAAGGAAATAGGTTTTTACAGCATTCTTTTACATATTCCCCATAAATCAACCAGCCTTATTTCAGACTAACTAATGCTTTTTTTATGAAGAGTCCCTCCGTTCACACAGAGTATAGCTGGGGCATTTCCCACTTCATGCTCATGAAAGTTGCAGCTGGACATAATGCTTTTACCTGTAGCCCAACTATTTTCCTTCTACTCCTTCACAGGTTCTGCCTTGCTGTGTTATTCTTTCTTCATTTTCCTACCACTGCAACGCTTCATGTGGAAGCACTGCACCTGTCATGGCTCAGCAAGAACAGTTCTCTATTTTCCTTTCGAGGCTATTGTTAAGGTAGGACTTAAGTCAAAAACTGCTGCTCATGGACAGACCAGCAGCTAAAAAGGGAAAGAAGGGAATGTCTATGGTTTGTCACCAATTAGACCAGATGACTTCTCAACTCAATTTATTTTGCCTGCAGTTACCTCAAATGCAGTGGGCAGGAAACCTTTGAGAGGAGCTTGGCAACTTTGACATACCTGTCAAATTTACAGTATTGTAAATTCGTAAAATTACTGCATTTTACAATAATCATGGCTATGATTACAGGACTGATGCATATAGCCAGAAACGCAAGCGTCATTCATGTTCAAGGATATTCCTGTCTTTGCAAGAGGGATGAAAAAGGGCACAGAGGGGCCATAAGGGTGGGTCAGAAAGCTGAACAAAGTAAGAAGAGGGATAGACAAGAAGAGGGTCATCCACACCAAGCCCCTTATTAAAGGCACAGGGAGGCCATCATTCATGGCACTGTCTCACCTGCTGGAAAAGCAACTGTTCAACCCTGATGAGGCTGATGCCAACCTTTCAGCAGCATGCTCAAGAGGAAGTGTGCCCCATCACAGCAGTATGGCACAGCTCACCAAGGAGGCAGCTCAGGATGGCATGAGCTAAAGGCCTTCCTACATGAGACTACTGATGCTGCCGGGACAATCGTGAGTCAACAACACCCACTGGCTTTATGGTATGCAAGTTTAATTGTTGAAAGTCAGGAGCAGAATTAAGTTCTGTTCCACTACTGAACTCACAATTCATGGTCAAAGGCAGCCAAGATGGCCAGGTTTCTTGTAGCGTGTTAATTTATCATCCAGGGCAACACTTGCTCCATTCTGCAGAATGCCTTGAACACTCTGCAGCAACAATAGATCTATCATTGCTCTGTAAATTACCTTAGCTCTTTACCACAGGTTTAACTGCTCAAATGCTCATCTTACACATAAAACAGCTTTGAAATTAAATTATCAACTTTGATACTCATTCAATAACAACTGATTTTTATTCAAGAATGGGACACCATAGAGGACGCTTGGTTTCCCTTAAATATGTCAAAGCTGAGACAAAGAACCTGATTTCTGCAAAATGCTAGGATAATTTCCATGCCTTATTACAGTCAATGGAATAGAAGTTAACAGGCCAACATACCTGTTGACATACCACTGCCTCTCTAGAGCAAAAGTCTTTTAAGGGTTATTATTTAAGTACTTTGGTGGCTCTGAAAGCAGAATGCTTTACAACAGAATACACTTATATATGTATCAATATCCCTTTTAGCTTCAAAAAGTTTTGAGGTTTTCTTACCAGAATTGCTGGTGGCAACATTTCTAGGGCTCTAATAATTTCTGCTGTTACTGAATCTAGCCTCTAATATTACAGTGCCTATAAATTACTTGGAGTAAACAATATTTGACTGCAATTCTAGTTTGTTGACAGGATTTTTAAAAAATTATTTAGGGCAAAAATATCTGCACTTGGAAATAGTACTTAGAAATTATCTAAATGCTATGACTCTGTATCTTTGAAAGAGCATCGATACCAAATGTGCTTACCACACATCTTAGGCAACTCTTGCAACGTGCGTTTAGTGGTGCTCCCTTTGGTCTGGCTCCAAAGTTAAAGCATCTGAAGTGTAAATTGTGTGTGACACAGCCAAGGAAACCCACTTTACTTTAACCTTGTTAATGGCGAGCCAGATGGAACCGCTGAGGCCACCCATTGTTCGGGTTTGCATTTTTGTGTAATGCCATGGTGTAGGTCCATAGGGCCTCATGAATTCCCTTCCTCTGAATATATACTGTGCTGTTAAAGGCATTGAAAGGATCAAGCTCTGCTCTCAGAGCAGCTGGCTTTGTATTTTTTTAATGGTTGTTAGCAGCAGCAGCAGGTCCATTCTACTCCCCTATTCTTCCTCTGCCCTTCTTAAAATCCTGATCTGTCGGTTCTTGAGGGAAACCAAACCCTAACTCTGACCTATATAGCACATCATACATTACCTCAGGGTCATTACCCCAAATATTCATCAAAAGTCTCAGATTCTCCCTCCCTTGCAGCCGCAGACCCTGCCCCAGCAGTTCTTAATCACACAAGTAATCATCACTGACCTCATCAACAGTCAGGTTGTAATTTCTTTCCTACCAAACCCAGGTAACCTGTGACTGCATAATTTTTGTTAATGACCATTGCCTTCTGAAAATTTGGTCAAATTTCCCTGTCTTGACCTCTCTTTTTTTGTGCCTTTAAGATGAAAAAGGAAGTAAGAGGAGTTTGAGCAAAGACAGCCCACAGCAGATGATGACTCAGCCTGAGAAATAAGGGGATGCTTGCAAATCGTTACATGCCAAGACCTGTTTGCACAGCATTTGTGATGTAGAAGATGATACCTTGCAGTGCCTGTGCAATGATGCAGAATTGTCCAACATTTGCTGATGAAAGGCCTCAACACATGACTTAACAGAGGTAATAGAAAACCCACAAGACTACAGCTGGCTGCCTAGCAGGTTTCCAGTTGGTGTGCAAGATAACATAATTTTGGGAGAGGAGAGTGCTGTTCTCCCAGTCTGCTCCAGCTGTGGTACATGCTGTTCTGCACAGGATGAGAAAAGCACAAAGCCATCTCTCCAGCCCTTCCTCCCCAACGGGCCTGCCATCACGAAAGCCAACTGCATCTCAGGAAAAGGAGGCAGCAGCTAGGAATTACTGAATTGCACCACTGAGCACCAGACAATGTGTCTCCCTCTTTGCAGAGGATTTTGACAGTGCAGTTAGCACAACCTGTGAATGGCACTAGAGGGATGCTGCAAAAAATTATCTGTCCTTACAGAAACTACACAAAGGCTTTGGCAACTCTGAAGCTGATCAGGCTATTAAAAGAGCTGAGAAACCATAATCAATACTTTAGAGCAAATTCCCATATCTTTTCAAAGTGGCTAGCTTTTGCACTACACTGGCAGAGTAAGGAAGGGAAGGAAATCCTAGTACCTGATTCCCAGGTCAGTGGCTCATCTGGTATAGGAGACATACTACTCATTGAAATATATTATACCCTGCCATTCCCAGTGAGTCTGTGTGCCTTTAGGAAAGGGTGTCAGGAGACACCTGAAGCTCAGCAGTGCTTAGCCAGATCTAGGCAGGAACTGCAGTAAAGAATCAAGCACCTGATTGTCTATCTTCTCTCCCCAAACTGCTCTAGATGCTGTCAAAAGAGCCTCTTCCACTGTTCTACAGCTTCCCCGATACCAGCAAAATTCCAGTCAAACTCTTTCCTAGGGTTCCTGTAGCCTGACACAAAAACTTTGGGGCAACCATGGCTGGCAGGCAAAGGGGAAGACCAGTCTACCCCAGTGACCAAGAGCAACCACAGGAGACACAGCAGCAGGAAAGGCAGGACAGGCAGGATATGGTAACTTCTGCTTTCCCCCACAAATCTCAAGTTTAAATTCTGTCCCTTACCCCTTCATCTTTTACATAAATAGTAGGGTGCAACTTAGGAAAGTTATTTTTAGCTTGAATATTTCTTTAATATGGTTGTACTTAAAGGCTATCTATATGGTGGTGCTAGCATCAGGGGGAGATGCTACACAAGGCACAAAACTCTTATATTCACTGTGTTGTTAAAACCATTTCTAATTCTAAATAATAAATTACAGGAGAGCATGGGAGATTCAAAACCAAGTAAAGCTCAGTAAACTATTTTTCACCCATTTCAGAGTTCATGTATTGGACTTTCTTTTAACTAATAACTTTCCTTTGCACATTGTAACAGATAATTTTTGAAGACCAGACTACCTTTAGTACATTTCCATTGTCTAAGAAAATTATCTAGTTAACAAAATATAAATACTAGATAAAGTAATAAAAATAAGGCACAATTTGGAACTGATAAACTAACATTGCACTTCATCCACTTTCTCTAATTTCCCCATGTCTTCTACATGAGCAGGATGCAAAACTGCCATAAATATTTTGAGATTGGACAGGATAGATTGCAATTGACTGCAGTTCTTATGTCCCTTTTTTCTTTAGTCCTAAATCCAAATCTCAAAGCAAAGCTATTAATAACCCTGGACTGATGTGATGCTCAGTACTTCAGCACCCTAGGATAGAGATTATGTGCCCCTCTTGATTTCAGCATGTTAAGCTTCCTTGAAGCTTTGTTTCTTTCAGAGGTAGCTGTCTGCATTTCCATACCTTACCCTGCCTCTTGCCACCAGAGCTTAAATCACATGTGTATCAGTTAGAAAAATAGCTGCAAAATTATTTTTCCTACGAAGTCCTGTAGAATTAATTAGTTCAGCTGGTAACTCTCCCTCTGTTGATGATGATGACAAGAAGAAAACCATAAGGTATCTTATAGAAAGGACAGTCATCAATAAATCAGGACTTCAGTTGCCAGTACCACACTCTTTGTACAAAAGGAACTCCAAATAACATTAACATCACTCTAGAGCTTTACCATAAATTAATTTTTTTAAAAATTACCTATTTGTTTGTTTGGGCTTTTTTAAAGACACCTGTTCAACTTTCTTAGTACCTGAGGGTGATTGAAAGATTCACAATAATGCTAGTTTACGATCTCAACATTCCAAGATAGCATTTTATAACTTACTTTTTTACTTGAGTAGCATTTATGAATCCTTTGAAAATTCACTGATTCCTAGCAAAGACTAGGAAAATATGCATATCTGGAAATACCAGGGAATCTATATTTCCCCTTTTTTTGGAAGCCTGGAAAAAAATTGAGCGAATTGTAGACTGAGTTACTGACACTTAGGTCTGCCTTTCAGCATTACAGTACTACTAACTTTAAGTGTTGATTCTATATAATTCTTCCTGTTTGCTGAAAAAGGTTCCTTTGAAGATCTGTCATTAAGAAACCTTGACTTCTTCTGTATGACATACAAACACTCCGTAATTGGTGCATATGGTAAAATCAAATAGAAAGGACATGGTTTCTGTTACTGTATGTGAAATTTATTTTATTTTTTTTCCTTGTCATGAAGAAAGCAGGCTATAATTTTAGTACATTTAAGTTCCCAAGTGAAACTCTGAAACTGTAACACCCTTCAGATAATATGATTGATGTGAAATAGCAGAACACTACAACAGGAAATGCTAGTTTTAGTACATATCTCCAGTTGTCTTCCCATCGTTCACAGCACTTCAAACTAATGCAACAGAAGCAGAAAAAGAATTAAACAGATTGTTTAGCGGAAGCTGGCAGGGAAGGAAGAGCCATGATGACACCACACGCTGACTCCTCCAAGCTTACTGCTTGCATTTTGCAAGTTTTGAGGAGCAGCTGCTGAAAGGCAGGAAGGGAACTGAGAAATGACCACTGCATATGTACTAAAGTGCCAGACTAGAAGCTAACAGTGAATTAAGCCTGAGCACTGCAGGTTTTAAAGGATGCTCTCCCGCCCCACAGGGATGTCGGGCACAGAGCTGAGGAATGCTGGTTACCTTCCCACTCAGCTGCCAACTGGCTGGCACTGTACAGTTTCAGAGACAAGTTACCAGTGTGGTGGCACCAAAGCATCTAAAACAGGTAGGATTGCTTTTCGCATCATGTTTTCATTCCCTCGCCAGGAAAACCACAAGCTGCAGCCCTGCTAGAAAGCACAGACCATCGCTCCTGTGGGGAGCCATGTGCAGCGGGATCCACTGGCAGTCTGACAGGGGAAGCTCAAATAGAAAAGACCTCGCCTGGGACACTCCCCAAACCCTCTGCGAGGTCTTGCTGATGCCTAATTATACCTCTGGCCTTTTGGAGGCCAAACCCAACTCCCTGCTGGGTTTTGTGTTCCTGACACTTTCCTCCCATGAACCCCGCTGGCTCTTAAATCACCACCTGCCACCAGTGAGGGCAGACTTCCTATTGCTCCTACTGCAGAGGCCAAAAAGCTGCCGCCAGCAGGGAATGTCTCCGCCACTTTGAGCAGAGAGCACAACATGTTTCATGCCGAGCTGTCCGTAGGGTTTCTCACTCTGGATAAACCCACCAAACATGGAGCTGTTACTGACAGGCGTCCCCCACTCCATCACCTCTCCATCCGTTTGCTGTTCAGTACCTTTTATTTTTGCAGGATTATTTTTTTCTCAATTACTCTCCCTGAAGTGGCCCTCTGACGAATTAGATCAGCACTGGCAACTCTGCAGGCAAGGCTGGCTGTGGGTGCACGGGGGCCACGGCAGCTGCCCAGACACGGTAATATGAAACTGCACCCTGGCAGAGACCTGGCTTCAGAGCCAGGGGCAGCATCCCCTTCTTTTAAAGTCACAGTTCCCCTTCAGGAAAAAATAATAAATAGGGATTCAACCTGTTAATGTGATCCAGAACCTTGGAGATTCCCATTACTTCAACTTGTACAGCACAGTGCAGAGGAATCAACAACAATTAAAAAACTTGTATGTTTTATACTTAAAGAAGCATCACTTTCTGAAATTTACATTATTTTCAACTTAACGGTGCCTTCTCTAGCAGTTCTGGCTGAAGAATTTTGCTGCAATTGTTAGGTAGAGTTTTGGCAAACTTAGATCAGCCATGATTAAACACCAGCTGTCTGTCCCCAAGGAATGCCAACACATGATGAGGAGAGTCCCAAAACCCGGCTATGTGTTAATGGACACAGGCATGCGATACAGAACCAGTGGATGAAAGTTTACACTCTAGGTATTCCATATATACGATTTACAAGTACATATAAAGGAAAAAGAAAATATCAGAATATTCAGTGACTACATTGACAATAATCTAGATGTACTCAATTTACTGCACATTTAAGAAAACTTATTGATGCAAGAAATTTTAACTCCCAAATCTGAAGGAATCTGTTTTGAATACCTCTGAAAAAGGGTATGGCCTAGAGTTGGTCCAAGGCCACCTGTATAGCTTCCCCATTTTCATCTTTCTTTCTTTTCCCTTGTGAAAAGAGATTTAGGCATATGCAGAATTATCTTCCTGGCACATTCTGCCAAACAGATCTCTAGGGCTGTGTCTATTACAGCATCCTCAGGAGAACTCCCTTGGCCACATTGCTTGACCATCCCAGCAGTTTCAGCCTGTGTTTGGCAGTGTCATGAGTGCTGTCTGTCTGAAATCCAAGACGGGAAATTTTACAAGTGCCTGTCTTGTCACAGAGAGCCCAGTGCAGCCCATCCCCTCCCAGGAAGGAGCACCCTAGGACTTGAGTCACAGCACACCTACAGGGAGAGCCTGGTTCTCAGCACCAAACCACTGCCCCACCAGATTTCAGTGCAGCCACAGCTGTGCCACACATTTTCCCTTGTGCTGGCTGTCACAGATACTGTACATCCCCATGCACAGTGTCTGGGGCTCCTGGGTGGCTACAAGGGTGTGAGCCCCCAGCCTGCTACTGAAAGAGCTGTACCCCAGCCAAGCAGAGCCCTGGCCAGCCATGCACTCTGGACCACGAGTGCAAAGCACTCAGCTACAACTCGTGCTGTTTTCTCGCTTGCAGCTGACCCATGTTTGGTACTCTCCTTCCCCTGAATCATGTGAAATATGCACTTTAAAGAAGCTTCTCTAGCTTTCTGTGAGGGAAGTGGGGGGAAAAAGTGAATGCTACGGCCTGGTAGACAGCCTGGTTTGGGGCAGAAGCATGCTGAAGACCTGTCTACAAGCACTGGAAGTCATCAGCCCACAGAAAGCATCAGATCAGAAGCAGCCCTGCCTCCATACGCCATGAAGGGGTGAACACTGCCCACCCACCACTTCTCTTTATTCAGTCAGCCCCAGTCCCACAAACTACCTTGTTCATATCCAGTAATTCCCTTTACCACATTTCCTTGCCATCTCCAGTTCTTCACACCCTCACCTTCCCTTCCATCCTGATTCTGCTCCTAATAGGCACATTTAGCTTTTACGTACTGATTTAGCCTTTATACACTGATTGGAACAAACCATTTCAGAGGTCACAGCTGGCTACTTCAAGGAAATAAGGATTTTTAAACTGACAAACATGAACTATCATTTAACAAAGCAATGCTTTTTCTTTAGAAACAGATTTGTTTTAATTAATTAATTATAGCAGCAATACTACTACTACTACTACTACTACTAATAATAATAATAATAATCAACCTGCCTCTGTGGAATCTTTTTTCTTTTTCTTTGACTAAATAAGAATCTGCTTGAAGGAAACATTTCCAAGCCAAACGAAAATGGATTTATATGCCACACACAAACTGCAGTACTCTACAATGTAACAAAATATGCAAGCTTAAGCAAATGTACCACCTGCTACCATAGCAAGGGAACATGGTGGAATCCTGTTCACAACACAGCATGTCATTACTGCAGCTGGATGTTTCACTACAGACATTGGTGTGCACACAGTGTCACAATTAATTTCCAGTACTAATACCACCTTCATATTTTTTTTCACTTACAGTCTCAACCAGAATCTGTAATTCAAGAATTTTTTGCAGGTTTTTGGAAACTCTCAACTGACCTCCTTACATAGGCAAGACTGTAGATGATAAAAGGGCATGGGACATTTTTACTTCTGTTGCTACCTGGCCTAATGAGAGCAAGCTAACACAGCTACATTACTGTAGCTTCATTGTGTCTGATACCTTATAACTTAAGTCATCTTTCTTTTGGCACCCACTTTCCTCAATGCAACTGAGGCAACCTTTCATAAATCTATTGTATATACTATATATGTGTGCACAATACATGCATACAACAGATTTCATAATTTTTTTTTCCTCTTCATAATTAAGTTCTATCTTCTATAAAATGTATCTTAACATTATACAGGTGTAAAGATTTATTCTGACAAATTCAAAAGCATTCAGATTTTACTACATTGTATTTTATGCAAGAATTAAGCAAGAAATGTGGGTCATAAAGAAAATTCCTATATAACATCTTAGATTTATTACCATATTCTTCCAAAGATTTTATGGATAGCTATCACCTGAAGTATCTCATAGACATTCATGTTCTCCCGGCAGCTGGAAACAACTTCAACCACTACTTAAAAACAAAACCAACATACTTTTTTTTCTTGGTTTCTCATTCAAATCAGCAGCTAGGAACACAAACCTCAATAGTCCCTTAAACAAAAGGCCACCAATAATCCAGTTTTCTGAACTCAACTGCATTTCTACAAAAGGTGTTTTCTGATGAGTTCTTATTCTGAAAAGGAGGGGGGCAGTGCAGGCTAAACCCTAGAAAGCAAAGCAGAAGTAATAATCTCTTTATGGCAGTTCATGGTAAGGAAGTGACTCAGCTGAGGAAAATTACAGAGTCCATTTGGAGACACTGATTCCAAGAGCACCAGGGTCTGCAGTCAGGAATCTGGCACAGCTGCACTGCCAGAAATTTCAACCTTCACAAACACATAAGCCTGAAAAATACTATTTGCAGTAATTCTAAACAGTTTTGTCTGTCTCTACAGCATTTTTTTGTTGTGAAAAGATGATGTGAGGGAACTGAGGATACATTCTGTAGCTATTTCTCAAAAAGAAAAAGCAAAAACAAAGCAAGGTTTCATCATAAGTAAGTCAAATTAATTTCTAAGTCATTCAAAAATTGCATTATAACTTTGAGTTTTGAATTACCCTTCCACAAACTCAGCAAACAGTCTACTCTGCCCCACAAGCCATTGCACATAAAACTTGGAGGCACGTCTTAGCACATTTAGAACTAATGTCACAATTACTAAGCGATGAAAAACCTCCAGCACCTTGAGAGCATACACTAGAGTAGTTTTTGATCTGCAGATCTAAGGTATCTACAGATTACTTTTAAAGGGTGAGCAAAAGATATTAAGGAAAGCAGGCTTGTGCACAGGGTGCTTGAATCATCAGACATAATGAAATGAGGCTACACACATCCAGCAAAATCCTGGGGAGCAGGCCGTCCAGATCAAAACGTATGTGTGTTATCACTGCTCACTAATAATTCAAATAGCTGAAAATCACAATTACTATTGTAATAAAAAACTACAGTGATTTTAAGTATTATATGGACTAAGAAGGATTGCATTGGAGAGTTTACTGATAAACATACAGAACAGAAGAAAGGTATAGAAATGGCTCAGGCAAACAAGAAAGTTATCTGAAGTAACGCCAGGCACACTATCTTTGTAGTTAACATTTTTTTCTTTACTAATTAACAAATCCTCTGTTCCTTCACAAGAATTCTCGAATTCTCACAAGTGGATAACCAAAACCATTCTGTAAAACAGAATTAGCTCTCTAACCATTGATTATTTAACCACATAGCATGCTGATGAGCAAGAATCCCAAAATGGCTGATCAGAAGCTACCCCGTTTTATCCCAAGAATTCAAAAAGGGAACAGGTCCCCAAGACACAATAACCTTCAGGGTTGGCTCTACCCCTTCAAATGCTCTGATTGCCAGAGCCTGTGGCACTCCTAGGGATGCAGGCCACAGCCAGTTGTGGCAGCACCAGGGAGGATGCAGACACATCCAGGAAGGGCAGTGCCTCTGGGATCACAGAGCACAGCGAGCCGTGGCCACCCTGGCAGCCGGCAGAGCTTCTCAAGCCAGCCCAGTGAAATGGCAGGAAGGAAACAAAGCAGTGCCTGCATCCCTCGGAGCAGCCCATGGGCTGCTGCAGTCCACAACAGCTCCTCCTGCTTTCCCTTCTTCTCCCTCCATGAAACAACATGAAACTATGGTGATCATTTTGTTCCATTTCCCTTCAGGTGCAAACCAGGGCTACAAGCTGCAAAAATAAGGTTTTCACAGGTAGAGGAAGAGTTTGTAAAGTTATAAGCTTGCAAAGGGGTTTAAATCTCATATCCTTCACTATGCAAAAAACAATAAAAACATGTGGAGGTTACAATGAGGTTTACAGATGGCTGTCTTCTTGAGTTTAACTGTATCATAGTAATTTAATTTAACTAGCAGCCATACCTATAGGAGAAGTACCATAATCCATATGCTGCTAGTCAGAACCTGAGCTGAGAGATACCTGGAACTTTGGTTTTCTTTCCTGCTAGGTGGGTTTGCATGCTGAAACACTAGTCTGGCTTTTGTCTATGATACTGAAATCACTTTCATTTGCACTTTAAACAAGCAAGAAGAAAATGTGATTGCTTACACAAATCCTTGAACTTGCATAATTGTTCAGATGTGGGAAGGTGTCTTCTTCTAGATAATAACATTTTTGAAATCAAGGCACAGATGAAAGATGAAGTTGTCACTCTTCTAAAAACACACACTAATGAATTTTGAACTATGTCAGACAAGAACAAAGAGACAATGGTGTCTTTTCTTGTAAGTCAATTTATAATCTATAAAAGAACATGTCTTGGTCACAAATTTGTATGGGAAAGGAATTCACATTTCCAAAAAGTTAAACAAGGAGAGATGCTTATAAATGATTTTAAGCATCAGAGTTAGAAAATTTTAATATGGGAATAATTTTTTCCTTGTACTGAGAGCACCTGTATTCTCCAGCAACAGCAAGGGGTCTTCAGCAGACTACAAGCATGTTTCAGGTTCCACGAGACTTAGTATTGCTGTTTGTAAGCAATACAGCTAATTAAATTCACACAGACTGTATGAACAGATCCTGAATTATTATCTAAAAATGTTGCACAAAAGGATTTAGAATACAAAATACGTAGTGCATTTATACTGAAGAGGCATTATGTTTCTCCAATGGAAAAAAAATTCTTCAGTGTTAACGTTCTCAAATAATATAAATTGCTTGCATCAACAAACACAGTACAATTAGCTTGTTACCCTTAAACTGAGTTTAAAATAAGCAAATTGTTTGATGACTTTGATGTTTTCCACCCAAAATGTGCTGGCTAATTTTTCCATTCCAGTTCCCATTCCAATCTTTTAACTGCCTTAATCTCCTGCCCTCAGATGTTGACCTCCTAAGAACAGAGGTCATAGGTTAGCACAGACAGACCTCAAAAGATCTGGACTATCAATTCATGCCTGAAAGATTTCACTTCCACAAAAGAACTACTAAAAAAGCAAATTCCAAAATCCAACTCCACAGGCTGCATAAAATGTAAACTTGTTGGTAAATTGCATTCATAAATATTCTAAAAAGATTGGACCTAAACAGTCTGAATTAATTTCTGTAGGATACAAAAATAAACCAATGGCATAGACATGGAACAATGATTGAACTTCAAAGATAAAAAAGGGAAGCTCTAGACAGGGGAGAATTAAGAGTCGGCATCTTTAACCACAGATATATGTTTTAAATGTTTCTAATCTCTACATTTGAAAGCACCATTTTTCCACATCAGGCATTTTTAAACACAATTTTTTTTGTAAGGGTGAAAGTATGAGATTAGCTGACTCAGAAAATGAAACAGCACCAGTTAATACAAATTTTAGTGATTATTAGTGAGACTACTACCTCATTTTCTTGCAATAATCAACCATACAACAGATTCCTTGCTGCTTGTTTGGTCAATGAGCGTACAGCTCTCATTAAAAAAAAATGCCAGATGTTTCTTTTCTATGTATAAGAGAAATGTATAAAATTGTAAAGGAGAAAGATAATTTCAGGAGGCTCCAGGGAGTTAGAAATACAGAGATAACAAAAAAGAACCATTTGATAAAATTACTTCTGGGATCCAAGTAAAATCTGTAGGTTACACAATGAACATAAAGGACAAAAATTCTAGAATTTCTCACTAGTGAAGTGAGTAATGATATTCCCATATTTAATTACATAAATCACATTAAATTATTTAATAAGTATATTAAGTCCACTCTGAGGATTATTTTTTACTTAGAAAACTAAAGTTTAAGTAATTATTAAAATCAGGTGTAGGCACATATTTTCAACAATTATCATTTGATAATTGATGATTGATTCTTCAAAAAAAAAAATCAAGAACTTGAAAAAATTAGTCTGGTAAACAGGAAAGGAGAGATTTTTCATTTACTTACTAGAAAGAAGTGATTTATGAAAAGTAGGGAAAAAGAACGTAAATAAAACCAAACCTTTAAAAAGGCAAATTAATAAGCTTATATCTGAGCTACATACAACTTCTAATTCTATTGCAACTATTGATGGAAGAAGTAACACTGCATAATTCTGTAGTATAACTCACGTCAGGCAGACACATACTCTCCCTATAGCTTTGTTTTACAATATTAGTTTAGCATAAAAAAGGCAAAGATATTAATTTTAAGCACTGGCAAATCAGAAATTTTATTTGAAACACTGAACTATTTCAGCATTTTATACTGGTGAGAATATATTCATTTATCACTAAAAGAAACCAAAGCATTCTGGCTAAACTTTGATGCAAAGGCTGTTGCAACATTAGTTGAGCAGTCTGTAGTTTGCTGTCATTTGCAGAGCTGTCTAAAGTAAATTAAATGTTTAGCATTTAAACTGTCCAACAGCTAAAAGGGTAAAACTCCAAGTGACTTCTAGAGTAGAGGCAGCCATTCAATACAAGACCAGTACAATTTAAATCCATTTTTGTACTTTCAGCTATTTATTGTGAAAGCTCTAGTGCCAGGAGATTCAACATCATAAGATTATAAAATAATGGAGATCAAAGAAAATAAATTGTTTAGCTCACTCCCATATTTCATAATGAACTTTCACAACTCTTTCCTCCACAACCATCCCACTGCTACTGAGCAAACCCAGCTCCCTCTTTGCAATCAATAATGCCAAACTTAGCTCACTGTTCCTCCAGTTTGGCCACAGCACCTTTGCTCTCTTGTGCAGTGTTCCACTTCCTCCCTGAAACTCTCTTCATCCTTGTCCTACAGTGCAAACAGAAACTAGTTCAACTCCCCAAACTAGTGAGAGGAGTATGCAGGCTAATTTCTACAAATCCCATTATCTACCGATTCAGTATTCAAAAGAGAAGGAAACAATTTACACTGCAGTAACAGCCTGATAACCCACATGTGAGTTCTATGCAGCCTTTTTTCACTTGCTGCATGAAATGCATGTTATTGTATTCTTCTTCCTAAGCCTATTGAATTCAATGCTTGAACTCACCACTAAATCCAGCCAAATCAAAACCACAAAAATTACTGATTTTGGGGCTCTCACTAAGATCTCTTAGTGCATTACAAAAATTAATTACTTTGTAATGTCTGTACAAAATTATGTAGTTTATTTGGTCTCAGAGAAGGGCACAGGATTCTGGAACACAAGAAAAAAAAAAGCCAAAATTATTTTCCAGCGAAGCATTATTCTAAGAGCTCAATTTGAAATATCAGTGCCCATGGAGCATTTACTGTTTTACAGCACCTAATGCATTTAAGGCAAAGCTCAAACTGAGCAACTGTGAGGGCTGCATTTGGTGGTTCTGCGAAACAAACTCTAGATGTGTTATGTTTGTCACCTGGTAAGCAAGGAACACACAATAAGCAGACTATTTCAGAAAGTCCCACTTCAGGTCACACTCCCAGATCCACTGGAATCACCATAGGTGTTGCGAGGCTGCAGAGCAAGAACTCACATACCCCCTGTGCTTCAGTTCCCTGTGCTTTAGCTTTTGACTTGCAGCAATGTTTCAAAATGGAGGAAAATTCAGTTGAATCCCTGATTGTGCCTGTGGGGAGATTCGGGTTTTTCCGTAGTCCCTGAAGAGCAGCAGAACTACCAGCATTGAGATTTGGAGATTTGGAGACCAGAAAAGATCTGGGCTTCTCACATTGACACTATTTTCCATGGTCTGTTCTCCCTTCCCTAAGTTCTTTCTCATCCCCCTCCTTCATCATCTTCCCTGCATTTGTTCTCCTATTCCTGCTTCTTCCTAATCTTAACCCTACCTTTTGTCCTTGAAATATCTTCCTATGACCCTGCCTGAGGGATTGTGGACACCACAAGAGCATTTCTATTTGAGCTCCACTGTCTCTTCACTGAGCAGCTTGTCCTAACCAGAAGAAGCAACTGCGAAGTCCCACTCAGTCCTGCTGCTTCTGGATGGAGAATGCCACATTGCTGTGCAGGGGTGGCTTCAACTGGTATGCTTTTTCCTGAAATAAGCCTCCCTTTCCTCGTGTAAATAGGCCCTTACCGACTCATGACTTCTTTCAGGACACAGCCTTTATGTCATTACCTGCTCAATAAGTGCTCTGGCACTTTTGGGGGAGGGGGATGCACAGTGGGAAGAGCAGCATCGTGCCTGCACCACCACTACGGAGATGACTACCTCCGTGACACATTCCTCTTATATAATGAGCTGCTGAGCTTCTTAGCAAAATAAGATATTGAAGTAAATTCACATTTTAAATTATTCATATTTAAGTAGGTTTGATCTTTAAGTGTCAAGGACAGAAACATGAAGCCACAGCTAATAAAAGAAACAGCTGTAGCAATTTGGAATTACATTACCACACAGTCTTTATTAATTTGAAGTTAAAGGGCTCCAGAACTTTTATTCCTTCTAAAGAGCATCAGATTCATCCATGGAGGCAATGTTTTGGGGCTCTTTGATTTAGCAGATATGCTGCAATTCCTTTTTCTCCAGCTTTCAAGTTTTTGGTATCTTTTTCAACAGACCAAACTATATGACAATTATTTCCATCACCTGGAATCACCACTATAAACTATATATTATGTAAGGGTTATATATTTATTTGAGTGTGTTTGCTAGATGATGCTGCCTTGCAACATATATTAAAAAAAATAAGGAAATGCAATCCTATAATAGAAGATTTGGGGTTTAATTTTTTAATTATGCTGAATATTTTTGTCATAAAATACAGGACAGGCAGTCTACACCTTTTTAAAAGGTAGCTTATCCTGTGAGCAGGTCTGTTCCCAGTTCATTGGCAGCTATAGCATGTCACATGAGCAGAAAGCAGCACAGGATCAGTAGTCAGGATCAGTATCAACTTGAAACAGAAATTTTCACAATCAGGGAAATGTCTTCAAATAATGCTCCGTTTCCTGCTAGTTTCAAAGCACAACATTAAGTATTTACTGATTTGGCCCCTGAAAATGTATGCACTTTTTTGTTTATTTTTGTCTACTTGAAAATAGCATAGTAGTAAGAAATTAAACACTGAGAAACAAATTTGAATTAAAAAAGATGCTATTTATATCAGGACATTTTTAAGAAACAGAATGATTTGTTGAAAATTATTTACTGACATACTTTTAACATAGACTCTATTGGATTTATGCATAACGCCTGTTAAATTGAGCTAAGTTCTCAATTCTTTTGTGCTTCTAAACTCCTTCTGGTAAGTGTAATCATTAGTACAGGTAAGAATGCAGTGGGATCATTAGGTATATCAGTGCAGCCAAAGGCCTGAAGAATTTACTGTAAGTGAGAGAGAGCTCACCCCTTGATGAAAGAGAGTGGAATAATAAGAAAACATGAGGCCTAGAGAAGACATCCGATTAAAGAAAAATATTCTGCATTCCAAAAACAGTGTATGTACTTAAGAAACCCATCTGCTGTGCAGGGACAGCTTTACTCCACATGAGGCTGCATAAAAATGACACCTTCCTACTCACTTCATCTGTTCCTGGTACGTTTTCAGAATTGAATCTACTTACTTTAGCAACAAATTTGGATTTTTTATTATAAACACTGTGAAAAATCTGGGGCCTCTCTCTTCTTAACTGTACATGCATACATACAGATAACAAAAAACTTTTTCCAGGCTCTGCTCTGTTCTCAATACAAGCTTGCAAAGATGAAAATCACACTTGGACATTACTTAGTGGCATTGTGGCTACTAGGTTCCAGGCTCTTCCCTTGGCACAGATGTTTGCATTACTTAAAGCACATGAAAAGCCCCACCAGAAGACACATGATGGAAAGGCAGCACGTATTTTTTGCATGTTTTGATGATTTGTAGGCCTTGCTCCTTGTTCCAGCTTGTGCCCCAGTGAGCAGGCTGAAAACACTGCATGGTCATGTAAGTTCACTAGCAACGGAGGATCTGTAAAGAGATCTTACTTTAAGTGGCCTTGTGATAATTTGGTAGTTAAACTTGCCTAAAACCAGAAAATGGCCTTTCAAATGAATGAGGAATTGCTTGTATAACCACCCAGCACATTGAAGTGTGCCAGGGTGCCCCAAAATGCCTAACTGACCTTGGATCAAATTAAGCTTTGTAGCCTGCATCTAACTAAGGGCACTTGGCTTTGCAAGTCTCACCCTGTTCTCTCCATTTAAAATTTTGAATGGGATTTCTTCCATGTCTTCTGAAAGACAAAACCTTATATTCAGATATTATACATGCTGTTATGCATAACTGCAACCGTGCTCCAACACACAAGCACTGATCTTTCAGCTCTGCATCCTAGCTCCTCACTGTTTGAGCTACAGAATTATGGAAGAGAAATCTAGTATCTTTTGAGAAAGGCAGCTCCCAGTGCTGTATGCTGCATCTGGGGGTAGAAGCTAGCCTAGCCGTGGTTTGCTGTCTTTCCAACAAGTGAGGTTTTCCTGCTTCTGCTCTCAGTCTGGAGCACTTTCCCATAGTACACCAGGCATTTCAGGAAGACTGGTTTAGTTACACCCTGTGCCAGAGAAGAAATCATGACACATAGTGTGTGGTCCATAGGCATTGGGAGCTACACACACCAGGCAGTGGCAGTTGTTTTCTCTTTTCTCCCTTAAGCCACTTTCTTTTCATTTTTTCATGCCAAAAATACTTGTTCTTGAAGATCTGATTCTGTTCTTATCAGGCTGGACAGACCAAGTCCTGGAAGCACACACTGTGTGTTTGTTATGCAGGAAGGCTGTGACTGCTGAGCTCCCTTTGAACACAGATGGATGATACAGATCTTAACAAGGGCTATCTAATGAATATATGCAGTGACACTTTTCAGAGGCTTCTGACTTAAGACTTGGATGGGTCTGCACAAAGACGGGCAAAGATTAACCTCCTGCCCTGGAGATCCATCTCCAAGCCAGCTTCCAAGCCTCCAATCCACAGCACCAAGTGGCAGCTATTTTGAAAAGTTACCTACTTTTTAACCCTCCTGACAAGGCCTTCTGGTTTTCTGGTTTTATCTCACTCCTGGAAAACCCAAAATGTTGCTAAAACTTCCCAAGACTTGCCAGCCTGAGAAAAAGAGCAAGGATAAAAAATTTTGGCCCTACTGTTTGTAGCCCTGTGAAGACAAAACCTTCTTAAAGTACCTGGAGTACTGCAAAGCACTCAAGGTGGTTGTTTTTTGCCTGGTTGGTTTTCTTAATTCAGTATTCTGCTGTTCCTGTTGCAAGCATTTCACATTAGTTTAGTGGCTTATAATGGCATGGTCAGCAAATACCAATCCTAAAATTATGTAAGGAAGCATAACTCAGAGTGGTGTTTATCCCCATTCTAGCCTATTGTCTAAAATGCAAACGGTTAACTCAATAAAACTCTGCACAAATAATATCAAGCTTTGTTTCAAGATCCAAAAGGAAGTTGCATCCAGCACATTCAGGTACTTAACATTTAATCTAATTTTCTTTTGCAGATTAGATGTCAATACTGAAGGAATGCTTAAACCACTACTGCCAGAGATAGAAAGTTATACTTCCCTATTTCTTAGAATCTTTCCTTAAATATGTGCCCTTGTTGGAAAGATGATAGTAGGCCAGAGGGACCTCATTTCACATGGCAATTTTCACATAAGAGAACAAAACTATGGCTGTCTTTCCATTCTAAGTTTAAAAGGTTGTCTTAGACATCACTGGAAAGAGTAAGACCCCACAAAATCATTATGATGCAGGGAAAAAGCAAAGAATCAAGAAAACGCACTATACTTGAAAAATGGGAAAAGCAAGAATGAAAATTGGAATTAAGAGATTCTTGCCATCTAATACCAGGTGAAAGAAAGGGAGTCAGGGAGGAGGTGTTCTAACTCTGAAACGCCATCCTTGAGTAAGGTCATTTCGCAAGGTTATATTTCTAAGAAACCAGTGTAAACCATGCAATTTTTTCATTATTTGTGTGTCAGCCTCCTCTTTAGAAAATGCAATCTACATTGAAGTGAAGTAGGAAAATTTCACCATTTGACAGTAACATGCTGATACAATTTTGTACCTAAGGCTACAACTCTCTGAACTTGTCATCCATTTCCCTGGTTGGATGACTCAGTTTGCCTGTTTCCCATTTCACCCCTGTGCTGCTCAGGACCTGACCAAAGAGGGTCCCTGGGGCTGGCCAAGTGGATGTATCCCCTTCCACACACACTGTAGCTGTGTGCAGTGACAACCAGGCTGGCCTTGCTTACTCTCAGGAGAAGGGACTGCCAGGCTTTCCCCACCCATCTGCTAAGCGCGGGTTTTACATGCTTCTCCCACGACGATACTAGCTCAGGGCTCTCCCCCCCCAGCCCAAACCACTCCCATTATTCATATCTCCTTCACAAAAATCTGTTTGGTTCAAGCTGTAGGAGGCTTTTCTACGAAAGTTAGATTATACCCTTGAGTGTGATTCAATCAGTAGAGACGGAATTGATATAATATCAAGTTTGAAGTAACTTAGTGTCATGTAACTTTGCTGTCCTAAACTAGGTCTCCTAGTCCAGTCAACTTCAATTCAAACATCCTCCACGGCATGTGTCATCTCTTGCTGCATCACGCCAGCTTAGTGGCTGTTTATGCAGATCACAAGCTTTTAGAGAAAACCTTTAAGATTTTCTTAATATAGTCTGATTTCAGATCATCCACAGAATGTCTTCAGATATTAAAACCATTTTCTGTCTGACTCAGACACAAAGTAGTTTAAAGTGACAGTTCATCAGGAGAGAATGATATTATTTAATTACAACCACCCCTTCCCTAAGTGGCTGTATTTCCACCCTGTGGGTGGTTTAGAACTATGTTTTTCTTCATTTGAAAATTATGGTTTTGGTCACACTCAAGAGTTACTGGTGAATACCATTTATAACATCTTAACACAAAACCACTTCTTTTCTAATTGCTCCTCCTTCATATTTATCTACATTGGAAAAAAAGTTTTCCAAGTGTTACATCCATGTTGCAGCACCCATTATTGTTTAGCCAGCTGAGCTACAAATACACAGCTATTTCACCAGCCATATCCCAGGGTGTAATTCAGCATCAGCATTTATCCAGTGGCAGCAGTTCATTGAGCTCCATCATTTTAAGCAGCTCCCAAATCCCTTCCTCACTATTTACTTGCAGGGCTGCACTACAAACCAAGCCAGTGAAATGTTTAATGTCAACCTCCAATCTCACAATGTAGTGCTTATTTATTACATGTTTAAATCTAAACCACTTACTGACTTTCTAGTCACTTGTACTAGAAAGTTTCCCTGCCACAAGTGTAATGTTAGCAGAAGGCATCAGAAGACTGAAATTATATAAATTACAACTGGGAGATGGAGTTATACTCTTAATTATTTATTCCTTGTTCCTTTCTTCTTGTTTTACTTTATTGCTTCCATTCTGGTCTAAAGATTCCAAAACAAAAAACAGAAAAAAAGGAAAGAAGAAAAAAAAAAAAATTAAAAAAACTGTCAACCTCTCTATCTCTAAAAAAACACTCCACATGAAGCAAGCACCAAGATAAGCAAATACAGCATAACAAACACTCTGCTAAAAAATTCTCCTAGTCTAAGCTCCTAGCAGGAACATTTACAGATACTAGCTAATACCTCTAGGTCCCAAAGATAACTGTAGCTTCTAGTCCTGTGAGCATCATGCACCTTTACTAATATTGTCCCAATGGTCTGTGGGTCAAATTATTTAAATGCACAACTGCACTAAGGAATATTCTCCCATCTATATAAGTAATTACAACTCATAAAATTTACTTGGTTTCAGTTTAGGTGACATAGAAACACTGGAAGTGCTTGTTCAAAAAAAAAAAAAATAAAAGGGAAGTAGTGTAATTTTTTCCTTCTACCCTTTTTCCTCTCAACCTTACTCTGAGATGGTGGGTTTGGTTCTGATTTCATTTGTTCTACTCTAATCACAGATTTGTCTACAAGTTACTAAATACTTGATTAAATGTGATTTCAGAGTACTTTATCCATCAGATCCCCATGGTCATTCCTAGAGAGCAGCATAGCATACTTTTGTGCCAGCTTACTGCCAAAATTGAGCAAAGCACACTGTGTTTGGTATCTGTTAAGAGCTCCTGCAAAGCAATCTGCAGCTGGTTACAATACAACTCCTCACAAATCCATCCCCTGAATGGAAGAGGAAGAGACCAGCCCCTCCACTATGCATCTCAGCCATAAAACACCACTTCTGAACCTAGAACTTGTAAGATGAAAATCCCAACTGAGCTTCATTTAGAAACCTCCTCTCTAGCCCAGATTTCTCCAAATACTGTGAAAAAGCACATACATGTATGATTAGAATAAGGTCTGACAACCTGAAGCCTGCAGGCTGCTCAGAGCCACAGCTTCATTCCACATGGACCACAAATTTTCCCTTCCTCACACATGCATGTGCCAACACACTGACTGGGAAAGAGTGATCAAATGGCCAATACCACAATTACAAAGAGTTCCCACTTATTTATAAAACTAATGTGGCCCACAGTAATGCCAAAGGGGAAATATCATCACAGCAGCAATATCCATACAGCAACAATACTGCAAATTACAGGGACCCTGAGCCTATCATGGAAGCCTCACAAAATCCACCAACATTGGTAGCCTCAGTGTCATGACTTTTTTTTCTTCTCTGTCTGCACAGATTGCTGCTTCTCCCCTTTTTCTCCCCCCATCTCTGCTATCTCTGACTCCTCTCAGTAATTAGGGTAACAAAATCCATTCAAGTGGGATCCAGAGAAAAAAATGCACTGAGGTTGGGCTCTCACACTCTTACACTGGTAACATAAAAGGAGATGAACACAAGAAGTTGGAATTAGCTTTCATAAATGGAGGCAGTTCTTACTCACAGTACAACAGCAATCTTCAAGAAACTTTTCACTAGACATGCTGAAGGTGCACCTTTTTTATTGTCTAGGCATTCAAAACTAATTTTCCTTCAAGTAAAGACACTGCTTTTCACTGAGTGATAATGTCAATGGTACTTCAAACATTTCAAATTTCAGGCTTTTTTGGTGTCTTATGACTTAAGTGTAAGAATTCTGAGACAGAAGTGGGTAGATGATTTTGCCCACATTTTCACATTTAAATTAATTCAAATTAATTTTGAATTTTCCCTTTTTTTAAAGGCAAGTGAACATTAGGGAGTACACTGTCTCATAGATCAGCCCCCCCACTGTTTTTCAAGGTGTATCTGTTCAATTTATTCTATGCTTCAGCTATGAAAAAACATGATTGAAAGCAGAATTCATCTCACTTCATTTAAGGGACTGGTAAGGAAAGCATCTACAGGACTGGAGCTAGGATCCCTTTGTAGTCCCTGAAGAGGAACAACATTTTAAATGCTTCCCTAGGATGAGATGAATTGCAATTGGAATGTACTTATTCCCCCTCCATCTTCTACACTGTGTACTATGGATTGTTCAAATCCCTGCCTCTTTCAATATGTAGCCTTCCCTGACTGCTTGCCATCAGCCCATTTAAATGTCAAGGTTTTTGAAGCAAGGACTGTCTTCCTTCATATACATGTGCAACAAATAGGTCAACAGGATCACACCAGCATGACTGTGGCCTTTATTTGCTGCCAAAGTATGAAACATCAAGAACAGTGGTAATGCTAATACCCTAAACAGATTAGCAATTACAATTAATGGAAAAAACCAATGATTTAAATAAGAATAATACTGAAAGCCTATTGCAAAATTAAAAAAAAAAACAACCCAACCAAGCAACAAAAAACCAGCCACTGCATGCAACACAACTCTAAAAGACCAGATATGGAGAGCAAACAAAAAGAAAGCATTTTCCAGCTTACGAAGTCTCTCCTTGTTGTGGTTATAGACTCTGATCTGTTACAGCAGCAATGAATTTTGTTTACTGCCTTTAGCTGTCACAAAGAAGGTGAAAGAGGGACAAATATGTTGTCTCCAGTCCTTAACTAAAAAGAAATTAAAAAGTTGGGGGGGGGACAAAAAAAAGGGCCTTTCAACAAAGGCAAGGACAAGTGGAATTAATCTACAGCTAGTAAAGGTTTCTGATCCCAAATTTCTCAAATCTGGGCTACATCGCTTTTCCAGGTGACCCTATCTTTCCTAAGCTACTCTTTGCCTCAGAATGTGCAATGGAAGAGAGCCATCAGCTCCTAGTCATGCCACACATCAAATACTGCAGGCAAAACCTGGCTGTTTAGAAGTTCTTACTAGCATCCTCACAAAGTATGTATTCCCCTTGGCCTCAGTCATTATAGCTACTGGGCTGGGCAATAGCATGAGAAAAAAACTGAATTCACACAACTAAATAAATAAATAAGCTTTTGAGCAGGAAGTCTGTCCTCAGTGAACTAGGTGGAGGTAGCTTTGTAGTGAAGAGGATTCAGAAATTCTTAAAGCCATCAGAAGTAGGAAATAAAGGGTAACAGTGCAGTGCAAGTCAGACTGCTGCACATGTGTAGAGAGAGGTGCAGTAATCAAAATTAACCCAAAGTTTTTGAAGTATTATTACAACAGTCTCTCAGACCACCAGGAATTAAAACCTTTGGAAACATCTTATACTCTGTTCACTAAGTAAAAATATAATTAATCAAATTATATACATCTTAACCCTTACTGCAGCACCCACATTTTTTTTTCTATGTAAAACTACTGATGCAGTTTAAAACCCACTGCACATGATAGTCTGTTTAGCATGCACAGTTCTCACCTAGACATGACATTATTTCACCTGTATTCAGACTGACCTCTCTCTCCAGTGTAACAGCAATATCTTCAAAATAATATTATATTCCTCTGCAGACTCCCTCTAATTCAATAAAACCTTCTCAAGTAGAACTAATCAGTCGGTGACTGATGTAGTTGTATAGATACAGCTTCAATTAAATTACTAAGCTATGTGTAAAAGCCAAATTTGCATAGAAGGGTTTCCTTTTACAAACAAACAAATGCTGAAAACATAATTTCAAGAAAAACTTGCGAAGAAAAAAATGGGGAAATAGTAAAGTAAGGTAATTACCTATCTCCCTTTGGTTTTCTTTTTTGTACTGTCTTCCCTTTGGGTCGTCTTTCACTTCCTAAACAGGGGCTCCCACCAGGGCCTGTTACCCGTATTGATTCAAGGCCTTTGGAAGATTTCTTAAAAGTAAATTCCACAGGTTCTCCTTCTTTTAGGCTTCTAAATCCTTCCATGTAAAGCTTGCTCTGTAAATAGGAAAAATACTCTTGGTTACTATTGCCTTAAAAACAGTATTTACATTTATAATCAACAGGACAAATTACCCCATCTACCATCCTACAACAAGTTGAGTAACAGTGTCCTCTATATGAGCTGTAGCAGATGATACTACAAATTATAGTCCTGGATACACTGAAAACCCCATTCAAGTAAACTAAACAAGTAAAAAGAACCTATTTTTAGTATGAGTAAAACTGATATAACATTTTCCTTTTCTGTGATGAATGCTCTAGATGAAGCAAAAGAAATGCTGTATTCTTAAAACCCTTACAAATTTTTAATACATCTCAGTAAGTGAAAAGGTCTGGAAAGAGTGCAAATGTTCACTTCAGAGCAAGTTAATTTATGAATAAAGTTTTAGTAATTTGCATTCTTTATATCTGAGACATAGGTCTGCTGCTCTGAAAATGAATCAAAGATACAGCAAGCATGAGAGGCACAAGGAAGGCACTCTGAACAAAGGGCATGGGCAATTCAAATATCCCCAGAGAGCTGCTGAATTTCTGTTGACTAAATAAAAAAATCTTATCTTCCTAGCATCATTTATGTACAAGGTTTTTATTTTCATTCACAGAAAAGGAAATTTTCATCACCAGAGCAAGTGACATAAATAAAGATAAAATATTTTAATATTACACTGCAGTAGAAAAATCTTGCACAAGCTGAAGTCAACAGGAGCTTACCACTGATTCTTATACAATGGAAATTTTCATCACGATTCCAAACAAATAGTGTACAATAGTAAGTAAGCATTCCAGGACAAATCTGATTAATCAAATCTCTTAAATAAAATGATCATTGAGTTAAATGACACGGAGGCTTTTACGGGTGGTGGAGATAAAGTGGTTGCAGTACACTTTTATTTTAGAAATGACACAGTACATGAATGAGATCAGTTGGATTCACAGAGAATATTACAAAATACCTCAATTTACACACATTTAGAGGTCTTTCAGGAGAGTTATAACACATATTTTCTTCCTTTGCCCATTAATTCCTCAGAGGAAAGAGGAAAAAAAGTATCCTGACTGATTCTTAATCCATTCTCTAGCATTCACTTGGCTGAACCACGGAGTCAAGAAGGAAATCTTCACCCGAAGTGCCACCCCAAATCAGTCACATGTCAAAAAAAAAAAAAGCCAAGTGACACACAACTCACATCTGTTACTCGACAAGTGCAACTAGAAATGTGCACAAATCAGATGGCAATCCCTGACACGGGCTCCCTGAAACCATTCATGGGAGGTCTGCAGCACCAAGACACTGCCTTAGCAGAGCACAAGAACTGACACCTACACAGTTCATAGTTCTCGCACAAAGAGGGATCTGCTTTCTTCACAGAGATGCACAGAGAACAGGACCAAGGGCAAGAGCAGTTCCCCCTGAGCTGCTACAGAGCAAACTACTTTCAAACACAAGGAGACAATTTTCACTATTAAAATAATTAGAGAACTCCAAAGTAATAGTTCCATTTGCTGGAAATCTTACCTTACCATGGCACTGAATAAACTAATCCAAGGCATTGCTTTCAGCAAGGTGTTCAACCAGATGAAATCAAGAGGAGCCTTCCAGCCTTCCAACCTAGGCTTTCCTGTAATTCTGATATCCTAACCCAGTGCTGGTGAGCCTGGAGAACAGGATTATAGTTCCTGGTTCTGCAGCAGAGCTACCTTGGGGGACATGTCCCACTCCTCCCTGTTTTTCTGAAGAGCCACTGCAAAGTTTATTTTTCACAGCACTAACAGACTAAATTATAAATGACAAAATAATTTTGAATGTTTATTTTAATGAAATCATGTGAAAGCACATATGCCTCAGCTTCCTGAAAACCCAAGTTCTCAGTGTATCCAGCACAAGACACTGGCACTGCTGGTCTGACTGAGTGGCTCAGGTGCTTATAATTTTTCCAGCAGCCAAAAGTAACCAAGAACACAGCTTCACTCATTAGGAGAAAGGATGGTTTTGCTTATCCAGTTGTGCAGTTCTAGTAGACTTGGCTCTCCCACACAAATGTAACAGTGTGAAACATGAGACAAATTGCTGATTTTATAGGCTAGAGGTTGAAAACTATTTAAAAGGTGAGGGGAATCACATGGGAGGGCTGTGGGACCCATGAAAGAAGAAATATATAATATCTGTTCCATGAATCACTACCTTGGCTTTTTTGAAAAGTGAAAATTGAAGGCATGAAATAATAAATATGCAAAAGTTCTTACTGATGCAACTGGAGGATGGTAATTGTACACAAACCAATGAAACAAACCACACAGGAAGGCAGTAATTATTACAAGCAAGCTCTCCACTTTGAAATGCCTGTAGAGCAATAAGCGGATCTTTGCCACAATGAAGAAACATCCAAGTTCAGAATATGCCAAAAGAAAACACCACTACTCCTCAACTGAAACAACAGACACTGCTTCATAGGCACTGTGAGTCCATCTCTAGGCTGGTCCACAACTCTTCAGTATTCAGTGGCCACCAGGGAAATCTTGATGAAAGGAAAGAACTGAACAATGTATATTCTGTCCCAAAAAAGTTCCAAATAAGCACACAGTACCAAAGAATGTTCCAAAACTAGACAATCAGTACAACACAGATGGGTGCTAATCACCAGGGAATCTCAAAGGCATAAGCCCTTATTTTCCTGCAATACTGAACACAGCATGGATGCTTGCCTAGTTGCTTGATTACAACTTAATGAAGATACACTTAAGTCTCAGTAAGAGTTATGCATTTTTTTTCCCCCGAGTTTCACCATTATTAAGAAATGCCAAAAGGTTAACATCTGATACACATAACATTGTCTTCTACTTTACCTCAAAGTAAGTACGTGCTTAAAATGTACCTTGAAGCAGGGCATTATTAGTATTCTAGAATGTTTTTATTTTTCTCACTTCACTGTTACCAGCAGAACTTGATTTCTAAACAAAGCACTCTATTTACAAGAGATTTTTCAACTTTTAAAGCCTAAGTAAAGCAACAATCATGCTTTCATGAATCACGTTATGCAGGTGTACATTTTTTGCATTTTTTGAGCACTTTTAACAACAAAAAATGTTGAAAAAAAAAAAACCCCACTTCAAATGACTTGCACAGTTCTCTCCTTGAACAGATCTCAACAGTTTTTCAGTGTTAGAGATGGATTTGGTGCTGTCTTACCGTGCAAATGTATAGCTCATGGTGAGATTCTCTGAGGATGCAGTAACAATTCAAAGCGATTGTGAAAAAATGGCATTTGGAAACCAGCAAAACAAATCTAAAACCTGAATCCTTCTTAACTTGTCTAAAGAGTTGGACAAAAAATGTCTGTAAAGTTGATAGTTTAATGTTGAGAGACCTAGCTCAGTATTTTCCTCACATTACTTAAATAAATAAAACTTACACAATTAAAAGCAGCCAGAGTTTCAAGTCAGTGAACCATTCCTAGAATCCTGAATGGGGTGTATGGGCACACTGCCAGCAAACAAAGAGAAAAACTTAAAAGCAACATGCTTTCCCTCGTTTCTCTCTTTCAGCTGTCAGAGACTTTACTGTTATTTTTACCAGCAGTCAATACAGTGGTTTCAGACTGGAGCTTTTTTTCCTCTTTTTTAATTTGACAGGACACTTTATGGTGGAGTTTTTTTGTTTGCTTTGGTTTTTGTTTTTTTTTAATAGATATCCTAATGTTAAATCTCACACATCTCTGTTACAAGCCATGTCCAAAATGCTGGCAACCTTGTAGTAGTTTTGGCAATAGCAAATATTAGGAGGAAATACCATGATTTTCGTTTTGTTGTAGGAAATGTTTTTCATTAACTTGTGTTTGTGGAAAGCATTTCCTAGTACAAAACAAAAAACAAAACTTAACAAATATAAACTGTATTAGCAAAATGGTCCCCAAAGAAATGCACCAATCCCTGGGCAGTGTCAGCAAGTGCTTACAGCTTTCACCAGGCTCTACAAAAGAAAGGAAGTTTGGAATTAAGGATCATTACAGGGGCCCGATTGCCTCAGATATACATGCATTACTTTTAGTAAGCGTGGGGAGTAAGTGCGTCATCACAACTTTGCCATTTCTAGTCAGGGTTATGAACAATCGCTGTTGCAGACATGAAATCCTTTAGAGGGATGAGGGGGAAAAGTTATTTGGTGGCATTCTGCTTACCTCGTTTATTTTCTGTATCTCTCATTTCTGCCCCTTTTTATCTAGTGATTGATTGATTGCTTAGTACAACGACCAGACGCCACCAGTATGCTGAGTTTCCCAAAGTAAGAAAACTGTTTTCCGTCCAAAATTATCTACAATTAAATCCAGACATGAAGGAAAGTATATTCTAAAACTCAACCATGAAAAAGATTATAGGAAAATCTCTCCAAAACAACCTCATACAGTTCCAAAAACAGCCATCAACCTTTGAGTAAAGCAAGCGTACCCAGTGAGAGGATCCAGAAGTAAAACAATTTACACTGGATGCATACTAGTGCTCTCCCTCACATTAGGTAAAAACCCATGCAGAATAGCATCAGTTGCATGATACAAGTCCTGTTGTGAGGACTTTTGCTGTTGACCATAAGCTCATTATAGGAAGTTTGTGAAGACCATGTATTTTTGCAGGCAGAATGCTAAAGCAAGCAAAAAATTCACTACCCTGAACAACAGCCCCTCCAAGGGCAACGTGCGTCTCTGCTGCACTAACACAGGCTTTAAAGACTGGGCACTCGCAAAACACCCCAGCACTGATCCTGCTGACCCTCAAGGGCTTGTTCCTGCTCCTAGGGGCTTATCTTGCACCAAATCTGGCACTTCTTTTGGTCCTCCCCATAAGCCAATTTAACTCACTAATCTGACAGGAAACAAACTCAGTTTAAAAAGAAGGGGGGAGGATAAGAGGAAGAGGAAACAGAGATAGATTTTTTTGTTTTTCCAGTGAGCTAAATCTATTCACAGAAAAGTTCAACGAGCTCCATGGCATACACAGTGGAAACAGCAACTTTTTGAGATGAGAATGTGCTTCTTAGTATTTTATGTAAAAAAGCAAACTCAACAGCATTGCAGGGTTTTTTTAAAGCTTAACACAACACAAAGTAACTTTAAAAAAACCTACAAAACACTATTTCTCAAAGATTTGCACTTCATCTCTAAGACAAGGAAGAGTGATGTACACTACATGTATAAAACATCTGTGAGAAAGGGTGAGCTACTACAAGTAACTTTACAGTAAGGAAAGAACTGGTACGTAGGCAGTAACCACATGCAGCTGGTACACTGCAATTTCACACCTTTATTTACTTGGAATTTGTTTCTGTCTTGAATTTCCACCATGACCGTAGTCATGTTCATAACCTTGTTTCCATTCATCATCCTGTCGCTGTCCCCACAGTTATTTTTTCTTACTGAGAAGTGTGCAAAGCTATTTATTTAACTTTTGAACAAAAGACTCTCTCTAATTCTAAACCACCCTCCCTATACAACAGTAGGATTTTTTCTTTCTCAATGCATGTATCTAAAGAAACTTGCATTAACTGCTTAAAATTTTAAGAAGTTTAAATGAATTCTAACTCAGCTTAATACTTTCAGTTCTTGTTCCATTGCAACTCTCAAGAAGTGATTTCTTTTGATAATCTATTTCTTTTTTGCATTGCCTCTTCTCAACCCAATATGCCTCCCAAGAAAAGGGTCTCTGCTAGAATGATTAGGTAATTTGCCACAATTCTCCTTCTCCTTTACTTGGGTTCCAAGTTGAACCTTTTCTCTATTTGAGTCTCCAGTACTTCAACTCACCTATGTTTACTAAACAGTTCTCTTAAATTTAACATGTTCATCTTAAAAAAAAATTACCAACTTTTTGTTGCCTCATTAACTTAAAACCAAGTAAACACAGTTTATGTTTTACCTTAATTTTTTAAACAATAATGTTTTCTGTAGGATCAGCAATTCCTTTCAAGCCCAAAATAATACAACTTCTATTCTGAATTACTCTTTTTGTAAGAAAACTATGTATGGTTGTGTACAGAAAAATCCACATTATTATATCATAGTATTAGACATTGTCTGTATATAAATCTAAGCTAGAGATCTACAACAAGTCTCTCAGAATTCCTTCACAAAGTGATTTTGGCCAAATAGATTCTACTGTATCCATGCTACTCTTTGTTTCCAAGGTGCCAACTTCACTGATGAAACCTTCCCAATTTTCTGCATAATTGTAAGTATTTGTGTTCAGGCCATGAATGCTATTTGACCATGTTCTCACTGTCTCTGTCTCTGGTTATACACTCAGCAGCAGCTGTTCTGATTTTGTATACTAATAAAAAGAGCCTGGAAAATAAACATATCTTTTGCTTTTCCTACCCAACCTAACCCTCTTTTCTTGCTATAGTAAGTGTATTTTTTGTTAGTGTAGCACCCACACAACTATTGTTCTGCTAGTAATTTTCACCCTTTTGTCCTCTGCATAGACCATTTATGTTATTGCATATGCAATTCTCATTGACCCAGTTTTCCTTGTTCTGTGCTTTATACCAGGCATGAAAATCAAACCAGTCTCTTCTCTCATTTCTTATTTAAAGTATTTTCTCATCAGTCACATTAGGCACAAGAGAAAATTGACTCACTTCAGTCAGTTTCAAAAGGGAAGTTCCTCTTTTCCCACCAAAGCCTCACACTGACTCAGGAAGAAAACAGTTTAGCTCTTCTCCGCAATGTCAGATTTCTGCTTTGTTTCTGCTCCTTGAATCAGTTCTATGTAGTCAAAAAACCCACCAGCACACCTCAAAAGAAGCCTTATGAATAAACAGCCATGGCAGGTAAGGCTGTCCTGTGCAGCACCTTGCCAACACTTATATTGCTTCAATGATCTCTTGAAACCACACTATTAATCCAGACCCTCAGAAGTTCCCCCACTGAGAAGCACCTTCTTCTCTTGATGCTCTGCCAATGGTCAAATACTTCCAAGCTCTCTCCCCACAAATGTTCCCATACTACCACAGCTGACTGTACTTCTTCTGGGAACCCCACAAACACCCCAGGATGGGGGCCCTTTCCTTCCTTCACTCACCACTGAGCTATTCCACCCTCAGGCAAGTGCAGTCATTCCATGCAACTGAAACCACCTCATTCTCTGTTCCAAATACTCATCTGCGGTAATGCAGTTTTGCAGAAACCCAAAGGCTCTTTTCTACAAAGATTAGGAACAAACATGACCTCTTATGCAATCAATAAACAGGGCAGATTATCCTCTTTCTATTTTCATTAGGATGAGGCTCTTCCCACCCCCCACCCCGATTTGTTATTCTTCTGGGATATGAGGCCTGATGTCCAGCTGACCAGAATGTCCAGGGCATCCTGATATTTAATCCATTTTAGTGATGCTTCCAAGTGGAAAACTTCGCAAGCGGGAAGAAAACCATCATCAGACTGTTTGGTGTACCTCTTCCTCTGACAATGTGCAATAAACTGAAAATTTCATGAGCTGCATACTTTTGTAGTGTCCACCTAGGCATACTATTTTTCAAATCTCCTCTCTGTTAAAAACACAAGCTTCCAATGCAGAGGTGAAAACAAGCCACTCCTGCAGCTGATCTTTACATGAAGAAAGGAGGTATCATACAGAATTCTAAACCTTTTCTCTTTTTCTTCTGGGAAAAAAAATAAATTAATAAAAACAGAGCAGGCCACCAGAAAATCCATAAATACCAACCACCAAGTCTATTTCTCTCCTTTCTTCCAGAATGCATACAAATACAGCAAAACCTGCAAGACGGATTTGGCTAAGCTGTCTCCTCTCGGGTATCTCTCTTACAAGTTTAATGGTGAGGACAGAACACAACATAGCTATGCTTGACTCATTTTAAAAAGCACA
Source organism: Bombycilla garrulus (assembly GCA_013400315.1). Lineage (NCBI taxonomy): Eukaryota > Metazoa > Chordata > Aves > Passeriformes > Bombycillidae > Bombycilla > Bombycilla garrulus. Next base: position 363,899 of record VXBU01005564.1, read on the forward strand.
CTGAATATACTGAAACACAGTTCTCTTCTAGCAGATCTAAAAACTAGCCAACTTCAATGTACAGGATTCCACAGAGGTGGAAATCAAAAGCACAGGAAGGCGCAACGTACAGCTCGCAGTCTGCTCACAAGTACTGAAAATGTACTCTGGTAGAAAGCAGAAATTCAATGGTAGAGTTATGCCACCTAAACCACAGTTTCCTCCAGATATACTACACCTTTCTGGTGTCGTTAACCATGTTTCCAGAAACAACTGCAACACCTCTATTTTCCATGCCTGCCCTGTGATGTCTGTGAGCTTGATTTCTGCGCTCCTTTATACACCCCCATGCATGAGAATGACAAACCCTTGTGTCAAGAGATGTTTAAGCTATATAAAGGTTTCTTATCCACCTCCCTCGCCACCTCCTGCCATCTCAAGACATTGCATATAATTATAAATAAATTAGGCCCAGATTGTCTGCTAATTCAGATGTAGCAGGATGGCTCTCTGCACATGCACCTTTCCCTTCCTCTGCCTAAAAGTTGCCTGAGAGTCATATTTTCTAACTATAGACCCTTAACATCCATCTCTGAGGAAGCTGTTCTTACCTTTTAAATTGTACACCAGCTGCAAAATACTACCAGAAAAATTCTGAGAAAGCAGTTCATCCACCTTTTTGCAGGCCCTCACATGAGAAAATTCAGTGGTTCACACTTCACTGGTAAGCAGAAGAATGGCTAACACTGTGGGCAGCTACAGAAGCCACAGACTGACACTAAAAACCAAAGGATCTTAAACAAATTAATCAGCAAATCAGCATATATACAGAGTCCTGAACCTGTTCATCTCACTCTATTCTCCTGGCAAAACATATCCCAATTAACCTGACCTGGCTCTTTCTTCCTGAAGCATAGTGTAACAGGTAGCCACCAACAATTCTGCAGTCCAAAAGGGAAACAGAAGATTAGGGCAAGGGTAGCAGGGTTATGTTTGTAGATACAGGCTAGTAACCAGGACAAAAAGAATCTTACTTATGAGCAATAAATTGAGGTAGGATTCTGAGGAATAAGGATGGAGGTAAGAGAGTGGATGTCTAGATCCTGGTGGAATGTAGCAACTGGATTTTCTCAACAGGCCAGGGACAGGGTGGTGGAAGGGCTGGATAACGCCTAAAAACCAGGGCTGGTACTTACAAAGAATGGGCTGGGGCAATGGCCTGGCTGAGGACTGAAGCCAAAACCAAGCCGTGAAAAAGAAGTGGTGGATAGTTACAGCATCTACAGGTTCTCAAAGCCCCAGACAAGCCCCCTCTTCTCACTCAATTCCTGGGAGCAGAATGAAGGTTTATAGTCCTGACTTGGGCCATGCTGGCAGTCTACTCCTACCCCTATGTCCTTTTTTCTCCCCATCCCCAGCTACCTATGGGCTGGAGTCTGAAAAACTGTCCTCATATCACTTCCACCCTCTCCAGGCCCTGGGCTGAGAAGTGGAGCCTGCCAGCCCAGCACAGCACCGTAACTGCAGCTTCACCTCAGAAACCTGAGGTCATGCTGCAGAGAATGTTTTCTGAAAACCACCATCAGCTGCTTTAGTGCAAAGCTCCTCCACATCTCAATGACCTCTTCTAATTCTTCAGAGAAAAATGCTGTCTGCTTGAAAGCTCCTTTGAGCCCGGGAATGAGGGAGTAAGTGAACATGCTTGGTATTTTAGCCAACTGAGAGTAACCAGGCCCTAAGCAATTCCAAGATAAAAATCCATTTTCTTGTAAACAGACACCGCTCTTGAACTATTCACCAGCTTTTGGGCAAATGCAGTTTTTACTTCTATGGTACAGGTGTCCTTGCTTCCCACCAAGGACCCACGTTGCACTGTGCAAGTTCCTGCACAAATGACAAAAGAAGTTATCCACAGGCAATACATCAATGCTGCTAAACCAGTTGGAGGTCAGAATCTATATTTACAATCTATTTTTTAATTCCATTTACTTAATACGCCAATATACAAGCAAAACACAAAAACAAAATACTGGTTAGAATATTTGTCTACTAAAATCAAAGCTGCCATGCACACAAGAATAAAACAAGATTATCTGACAAAATTGGTGGGGTTCAAAAGTTGTTGCTTATAAAACAAACCATAAATAGGCTGAAATTTTTATTAGGGATGCTTAGTTCTTTTCATCACATTATCTGTACTGTAAAATGAAAACCCTTTTCCCTTTACAATAAAAGCAAAATTAACAGCAACATTTATAGTATATTAACAATTCCTAACTTATGATTTAAGGTCCCCAGTACTTCTATGATTCCTTAATTATGGCTTTCTTAGCTACTCTTGTATAGCAGATTATACACATTTACTCAGTTTTTGGGGCTTTTTTTAGAACAAGATAACCTAGCATGACATCAATTCTACCAACTTATAGGCAGTTATATTTCCATTTGGTACAATTTTATCAGAATTACAAATATCTATTAGGTATTCAGATATCTGAATAAAAGAACCCAATTGGTTTGGATGAAGAATGAGTACAAGGTTATTTTATACTTCAAACATTAACCACTTTTTTTTCTTTTTTTTTGAGGGAAGGGAGTAGCAGATGATCTAAATACATGACAATCAAGGTACTAGATAGCAGTGAAACTAGTAATAAATGTCTAATCGCATGTAACAGGAAATGAGTGGCTGACTTCAAATTAACCTATTTTTTAGAAATACACAGCAGTGGGAGGAGATAGCATTGAGGATTCAAAAAGTAACTTGAACTTAACAGCACTTTTAACTTAGTGTTTGGGAAAATACTAATATTTAACTGTACTTTGAAACACTTTCCTAAACAGCTGCATTTTAAGAACTGACAAAAATTGTCTGTTTGGAGCCACTTCTGTTATCAAAGATACTGTATTCTGTTACAGAAGACACAACCTGTGTTTTAATGAAACCTCTGAATTTATAGTGATAAAAACGAGAAAACAGCATTTAAGGCAAAACCCTTCTCAAATAAATGGAAGACAGATAAAAGTGACTTTTGTGGAAGAGGGATAAGGATTTTAATTATAAATCATAAATTATTTAATGTTAGCATATGTATTGGAGAGGTACTAAGACATAACTGAAAAACCTTCCTTTTAAAATACTGTTTTATTACTATGGTTATGATTATGTTTATTTAGGTAGGAAGTAATTGTGAAATTGGAACATCATGCATACAACTGCATCAATCAAACGACAATATTGATGGCATCAGCTCAGATTGCAGACTGAATACAAGACTACTTAAATATTATTTTAGATTCCTTCATTGAATCTGTCATTTTTATGTCCTAATTTTAGCATGCTTTGGCAAAGAATGTAAATGTTTTCTGAGGCCTCTTGAAAGAGGGTCAGACCAGCTGCAGCAAGAAGATACAAAGGGGTTCCTTAAGGACAAGTCCTCCTTCCTCTTGCAAATGTGCTGACACAGCTCCCATCAACACTCATGGAGGAGAGCAGACCCAGAAGTATCAGCCTGCTAATTCTGAATGTGTTCGCTTTGTGGGTTGATTACACCTCAGACACGCCAGACACATCTCATTATGAAACCCAGGCAGATGACTAGTTCTGATGCAGTTGTAAGGCAAACAATCCATAAGAGAAACCCTTCCCAACACACATTTATGGTTTATCTGCCTCACCTAGTAACATCCTTCCAACATCTGTCCTTCTGCAACACCACAAGCCTGTTGTTTCACAGGGCACTGGTGGGCATGTATGGCACACTCAGGTTTCCCCTACCTGTCAGGGGCACAGATCCTGGGTGACAAAGGGAGCACAATGATTGAGTATATTCTCTTCCAGATACCCTTTCCAGGCCAAGGGATCACAAGACCAGGCTTTGCAGTATTTACATTTTCTTAATTGCCAAGAAACGTTTTTCTATTGTACCCTTCTGTAATAAGATTAAATCAGTCATAATTATATTATTCCTCCTAGTTCTGGCTGAAGACTTTTCTTCCTCATAACTTTACACTTCATATAGGAAAAAAACCCAGAACTATACAAAATCACATTTTTTCACTACAATATTATTTATGTTTTCCATTCAATCTTTTTGCTGCATTAGTGTAATAGCATGTTTTCACAGACAGCCACAACATCAGTGAAAGCTTCCAACCCTCCCCTTTCCCACCAACAGCTCGGTACCCCCAAAAAACTGAAATCCTTAATAAATAAAATGCAGCCTGAAATCTCTACCATCTATATTACTGCTTTACAGGTCCAATAAAAATGGCCTGCTCCCCGAGCTGTTTGCTTTTAATACCGGAAGTAAACAAATTCCAGGCTTCACATTTTCTTAGACTGAAAGAAAAAAGCTCCAAAGGCTAAAATCAGAGCTACATCATACAGTAACTATAATACAAGAAACCCAGCTGAATTGTGGGAAACAATAAATTCTGTGCATTGTTTCTTTTTCTAGACTCCTTTCAGTGACATATGACCATACAACATTTATTTTCTGGCTGCTATGTAAGATGCAGCCATTTGTAGCTGAAAGCACAACATATTATGGAATGGAAGGGGGCAGGTAGTAGGTGATCATAAAAATCAAGTGAGTACAAATTAAAGTGAGAGAAATAAAAAAAGGTTAGACTTGCTAGGTGTGTGACTTAGCTTCAGTATCATCTGTTCCTCCTTGACTGTACAAACTCAGTACTCCTTTATCACAGTTCGTATACATGTGTATGAGCATGTGAAAACACACATGGAATTTAAAGCTAATTCCATAACCTAGCTTCAACAACTCAGTCAACCAAACAGCAACCAAATTAAACACAAAATGGCCACACAAAATGTCCATTACAAAGTATAATAAAGGTTAGCTAGGAAGCTCCTGCTGGCAGAAAATGTGACTTGTCAATAACTTGAGTTCTGCAGATGTCTCTTATTGTTCTCTATAGCAGAACAGGTAAGTTGCAGTATTTAACCACAAAGGCTTTTTTAAATCCAGGCAATACCTATACCAGATGCATGTGTGCAGCAGTTCTTGTAGCAGCACTTCTTGCAGCAGCAGCTCCCACAGAGGTATCCATTGGGAGAGGAAGCAAGCAAGATCAGGAAGAAAGCTACAGGAGGACTTCTGACCAAGTGCTCAAGCACTCGTTAAATTAACTCTAACGATTATCAGTAGATTCACCTGAGCATGGGCCAACATCCATTTGTGCAGTCTTTGACTCTCAGTTATAGCTATACATAGCTGTGAAGATGCAGGAAAGTAAATTGGGAACAATCACCTATGTGTGGGAAAGACTCAGGCTTTGGTAAAAGATGGTAGGTGAAACTGTTATGTGAAACCTCTGTGCTCTATTTCCAGCAGATGTGGATAACTGGAGAACACAGTTTATAATCTAAGTCAGATTTTGCACACTCGGTCAAAAGCTATGTCCACCTCAAAACTGCTACAGGTAAGAACAGGAATGATCAGGATGCAACAGTTGTTGGTTCATCCAGGCTCCATGCGATAGGAGGGAGGAAATACAGATTCTGACGGTAGGTCCCCCTCCTGAGATGCAAGAGGAGGCTTGAGAGCTATGGGGTTATACAGAGGGTGCACAGGGATAAACTGGTGAGCAGACCTGCCTACCTTGGCCAGATAGGAATATGAAGGGAGAGTCTCATTTTCTCTTACAGAACACATAAAAGACAAAAGGTGTAAGCAGATTAGCAGATAAGAATTTCACTAACCAACACCAATGAAGATATCAACCTATGATCTCCTCTGGAAAAATGTTTCGGCAATTTTGGATAACACAATAAATATGTCTAATTATCCAGGCACAGTCCAAGAAAATATTCTGTGGTAGAGCTCTTACAAAAAAGAATGGATTAGTAAATGCTAACATATTGCAATTCCGTTCACTGTGCTGACAAATTTAACCTGATAAATCTGCTTTTTAGGTGTTTTGAAGGCTAAAAAAATACATTACTAATGTCTGTATCAACAAAGAAGTTATGCATTAATTCCAGAAGCTGACAACCACCTTACACAGCAGGAAGATGACAAAGCTTTGTGCTGCCTCTTCCATGTCAGAGAACAGAATGATTCTCCAAGAGTGGTTAAGAGGCTGCATGAAGTACTGCATGAATAGCTGGCAGGCTGTGCAGCCATGTACCCACCAGCACTGTGACACAGCACAGCTGCTCAGGAGACTGGACACCACGGGCATGAAGCGTACTTAGAATATGTTTTCGCACCCTGGAGAAAAACCAGTGCAGAAAAGGAGCCACAGGCAAACAACCAGCTCCTCCAAGAACATTAAGTATCATGGGCTACAGGACTGTGTAGGCTTGGTAAACACTCTACTCATGAGCAAAATGTGCTTGTGGACAGAGACAGAGGAGAAAAAAACCAAACTGAACAAAGAAAACAACACAAAACTTAGGATAGTGGCTAATTTTGGGACCAATCTGACATCATTTATCTCAGTTTCCTAAACAGTTCAATTCAACAGATCCTAAGGACCAATTAGCAAACCAGCTAATTTTTGTTTTCTTCATAGCTACATGGTACTTTTGCACATCCCAGACCACCTGGGTGTGACCACTACTTCATGTGAATAGTTATCTTAAGAAAACAAGGAAATCACATCATTATGTTCATGCTTAGTCACCTGTCAGATTTCTGCAGTTCATATAGCACATGGGATTTCTTATGGCTGGATTTGTTCTGTAAACATGAGAATATTTTTCAGAGTATCCAGGTGGATAAACATCTGTTATATAGATAGGCAAGATATTTTTAAGATAAGAAATTGAAAAAAAATGTTTACAAGAAAACAGAAAGTCAAGACTACAAAAAATTAAAGCTTTGATTGTTGTTTTTTTATTATAGTTAACACATATTAACTTGATTAATTACACTCAAGTATTTCCAGAGAAATAAGCCTCTGAAGCTAACAACAAATATGGGAAACTTAAAAGTGAGAGAGGGGCAGTCCTGGCAGTTAGGACAGTTAAACATATAGAAAAGAGACACCATAAAAACAGATGCAGAGCTGGAAGATACATGATTTTCAAAGACTTGAGATTTCAGGTTTCCCTCCTGTAAGCAACTAAAACTAGGAGTACCTGAAGATGTAAGACTTAGTCTCATATCAGTAAAATATTTGTATTTTCAATACAGCTGTTTAGAAGAGAGTTAAAGAAGTAAAAATCATCAAAGTGATATCAGAGCACAGCTTTAAGACCCGGTCTTTTTCTCAAATGACATAACCTAATGTGAATGAGAAGCTTTCTTAGAGAGCAAAAATAGGAACTGACTGCTTTCCCATCGATGCAGCTTTCAAAAATTAAAAATCTTCCTGTCTTGTTTTCCAAAGGGCACAGAAGAAAAACGGGCATCTAAAAACTTTTCTTTCTTGTCAAAAAAAACATACTGTGAATGTACTCACAGATAGTTAAGTCACAGGTGTCTCTCCTGGGAAATCCATTTCTCATTGCCTGATATGATAGAGAATGAAGGCTTATCACATATAAAATCAAAACCAGTAGCAAAGCCATCTGTTGTCTGGTGAAAAGGACACAGAACTGGCTATGTATGATCAGTCAAGTAAGCACACGGCCAGGACAGTGACAGAGAGCTCTCCAGCAGTGCTCTTGTAAGAACAGCCCAGCAAAGCAACATGCAACAACTGGGATAAATCTTAGGATCCTAGATAAAGTGACATGGATCTTCTAGCTGGAAAAAGTAAAAACTAACACTGAAAAATGAGAAGGGTCATTCTCAAAGGAAAGGGCGAGATCCCTGCTCAGAAACTCGGAAGATGGACTGGCCCAAAGAGACTCCATCGCAGCCAACTAGAGAAAATGGGTGTTAGTTAGCCCAGGAAATTACACAGCACTACCCTTCAGTCAAATGCTCTGTGGTTTGTGATTTTAAGATGCTTTTCCCTCTGTTGCTTTTAGTTCTATAAAAATTATATTTCTGTGTGAAGGTCATTTCTGGTCACTGATTAACACATCACTGCTCTTAAGGGAAAAAAATGGCAGTTATGAGCCCAGTTGCACTTGCTGAGCAGGAACATCACAGGATCCTTTTACAAGAGACAGGATGACTCAGAGCCAGGAAGCAGCTGGGGCATGGATTCACACTGAGAGAGGCTGGCCAGGTTACCAATGCCTGCCTCAGTGCTTGCTAACACATGATGCTTTCCTAACAAGGGAGCAAAAATTTTGCTGAAGGGACAGGTTTTCTAGGTACTGTTAAAAGTTTCTGTAAATACACAGCCCAGAGCTTGCCTGCTGAAGGTTTTGATTGCTTGCACTTTGAATGTCACTAGTTTATTTCAATGCACAGGGTCCCCTTCCTTGCACTGGTGCCTTTGGTTTTCTGCCTTCATGCCTCAGTAGGACATAAAGGCAGAAACACTGGTTTTGTTTATACAAAGATTCATACACAGGGATGGGTCTCAGTTACAGTTAATGGTGTTTGAACAACAATCCAAGCCCTTATATTGATAGAAAAAGGTATCTTTTTTTGGCTGGCAAAATGGCTCCATGCTTCAAACCAGGATAAAACATAAAGGAGCCAACAGGAGCTTCACTCACCAAATCTTGGAGTGTAAACTATCACTACTAGATAGATGGCCATCAGTGGCGTTTTTCTGAAATCTGAAGAACTCTCACCCACCCAAATGCATTATTAATGACCAGATATATATAAAAACATTTGCTGCACCTGTTTTGTGTTTTTCTACATCAAATAGTAGCACTGCATCATTTCTGATACAGCCTACTCCCAAGTCTTGAAAAGCTTCTGACTCAATCATCTAAACATCAAGACTATTTTAGCTTCCTTAACATGCTTCAACTTCAGGGCTTAACTGGAATTTCTAATAAAGAAATGGTAATATGCTTAATAATGCGCTTAGATTGATAAGATATACTAACTGTATTTTATGCTGTAACAACCTGTAATCACAACAGTAGGGAATATTGTGGGTTTGTCCCTGATATTTTTCTGCTCCGTTACAGTTAATGTAAGAAGCTATCCAAGCAAGTTTTTTCACCAAATATGACATTTTGGTTCTTAAAAAAAACCACAACCAACTCATTGCAAAGGAACTGATTATAAAATAAAAATTGTTGGCTCTTTAAACAACAGCCTGAATCTGTAATATCTTACAAAATTCCATCAGTATGTGTAGATAAAGACAGGGATATGGACATCTATGTGTAGATACATATAGAGTATCCTATTTTCAGAATATTCTGTTTTCAGAAACCACTTTTGAAATGACAACAAAAATAAAACTATATAAACTCATTAACATAATTTTAAATTTAAACAATGGCCTTGTCAGGAAGAAGGAGAAGCTCTCTTCTGCTCTTCCCTGCTGGAGATGCAGATTCTTTCCTCCACACACTGTACCAGGTTTGGCAATCATCTGAGTCATCACTAATTTAGGTAGCAATGTCCACACAAATTCAATTAAAAAAAAAAAAAAAAAGAAAGAAGAAAAGGTGGGGTTGTGTGTGTTTTGTTTTAAAAACAAGTTCAGCTTGTTGAACTTGATGCTGGAGCCTGGGCCAGCACTGAAAGACCAAAGAAGTAAGACTGCTCCTTCTGATGCAGCAAATCTAAATGTGCTAACCTATGTCAAATCAGACCCCAAGAGTATCAGTTAAATTTAGCTTTAAAAGATAAATAAAGTTTAGTAATTAAACGAAATTTCAAGATTTTTTTCTTTGTGGGATGTTTCCTTTAGGTATTCACACACTGTGGTCAGAACGCAGACGGACACAGATGAACTCCTCATGGAAAATTTGGAATTTGTCACAAAGCCTTTCTATCAATAATTACAAAGACCACTTCAGGACCTCTTAAAAAAATAATCAAAGTTTACTTTGCACTTCACTGGAAAGTAAATTTGTTTGTATTCACATAATATACTGAATCTATACAATTAAGATCCGATAAGCTTAGTAACTGATGAGCCAGTCATGACACTAATTTTTTTCAACCCCTTTCTCATATCATCTTCACACTTCTGTTGCCTTGAAAATCATGGATTAGTAAGTGCTAACATATTGAACTAGAGATGGCAAGAACTGTTGGATTAAGCCTGAGTAAATAGTTGAGCTTCTTAGCAGCTATGAACTAATATAAAGCAGGAATGAAAAACATTTCTGAGAAAAGATCAAGTTTGTGAACCACACGGCTTTAAAAATTATTGCCATGAGATCCCCCAAAAAGCAATTAAGTGACAAGAAAAGACTTTCTACTTCAGTATCAGAACCCAGCCTACAGAGCAGCTGATAAATAAAATGGTGCTGAGCACACTGTGCTGATTCCTCCTGCTCTGCAAAAGGTGTATTATTGATAGCTCAGACAGTATTTGGAAAATACATGCAAGAAAACAAAAACTACCATCCTAAGTTCCACTGAGACTGTGGATGGGGCTAAAGTTAAGCACATTCTTCATTCACTGTATTATGAAGAAAAATATCAACCTCCTGCAAGAAAGAGTAAACCTGACAATCAAATATGTACTCACATTTTAAACTGTAACTGTGGGCTCATCTTCACTACTGTTAAATCAATTGTACTTAACTCAATTACAGTGAGGTAATTACATTAACATGAGTCAGTGCATCCACACATGGCATTTGCACGTGTGCTGAGCAAATTGCTGTTACCTCCCACAAGGCACAAGTACTTTGCTCAATCACATTAAACAGGACACAGCTCAGGACACTTTCACCTGCAGCTCAAGCCACCACACTGTTTTCAAATGCCTCTGTCCCACCTGTAGAGGAAGACACCTATTGCACAGCTGCCCTTAACCAGGTAGACTAACTCCTGTGGTTTACCTACCCACTGTAGTGCCCTTCATCTTCTAAAATTTACTATGTCCTACTCCTTTTGGAAAGGGAACAAAAATACCCATTTTTACAATCTGTTATTATTAAACTTAAAGGTGAGGAGAACATTAGCAGTGCTAAATAAATTTTAACAAATCAACAAACCTGTGTGAGTTATAAAGACGTTACCATTACCCCAAACAGGGTGATTCACTGGCTCCTGCCAGCATCTGCCGGCAGGCACATGTGCACCCCTCTCAAGTCTCTGCAGTCTCAGGCTACACATATGCCTCTAATTAACAGCTTGGGCACCATTCCCTGGTTCTGAAGCAAGGTGGCACAGCCTAATTTAACGTACATCTGGCAACATTCTTTCCTTCTCTACTTCTGCCCCATTCCCAGAAGAGAGGGTGACTGTGCTCTGACTGCTGATGGGAGCAATGCCCTTCTCTGTGTCCTAAATGCAGCAGCGGTTGCTGTGGGAAGAGGAAAAACCCAACACAGGGAACAACGTGCAACCTCTTGCATGATGGAGGATCACACTCCACTGCCTCAGCCTGCTCCTGACCCAGGGTTATTTATCACTAGATGCAGTCTTACAGTGAGCAATACTGGTTTGTTAACTGGGAGAGTTTTTGTTACTGGTTGGGCAGGAGCTTGCAGAGATTACATATAGCTGGCCCATGCCTTAATTTAAGCAAGAACCTGTGCCCTGGTATCTGTGAGCACAGCTCAGCAGTGCTCCTTGCTCGTCTCTGGATCCTGAGAGAAATTTCTGCACTGCTTTTTTAATATAACTGACAATCAGTTGCCAAGAAACTGAATCCGTAGTCAGACGTGTAAAAATCAGATCCACAGGTACAGCAAAATAAAGTAATGCAACATGTCCTTTCTCTTAAAAGACTTGCCTGAAGCCACTGAACACCGTATTAAGGAGATTCTGTTATCAGATATTGTACCCAATTCACAAAACTTGTGAATGCCTCTCCTCCCTGTACTTAGAGAACCATGACTGATAAACATGGAAATGAAATACCAACTACAGAACACATTCCCTGGTGTCCAGGTGTATGACAAGGTTAACAAATGGTAGTGTAAAAATCCTATCAAAGGGAAGATGAAAATCAAACTAAAGCTGGGTATGATTTTGGAGACATAAGGACAAGAGAAATGAAAGTTTTTTATGCCTGTCTTGAAAAGCACATTCTAAAACATTTTTGAAGAGCTTCATCATGTACTCACTAGGCAGGAATAAGCTCACTTTATCAAAAGTACAAGTAGCTTCTGTTTATATTCTGTATTTGGACACACTATTCTACAAAACATGGAACCTAGAATACTAATGCCAAGAAATAGGTTAAATATATTAATATAAAGTTCTAAAATATCATTATTACAAAACATTAAGTTAAAGTCAACATCTGAAATAAAAAAGCATATTTATACACAGATCAGAGATGTCATATCTTAGGAATAAGTAAAAGGCATTATTTTGCAAGGACAAATTAATATTTAAATTGTGTAAAACCTTTCAAAGGTTTATCTTGGGGAAACTTGTTTGCAATACAAAAAATATAAAGAAAATAATACTTCTATTTAGTGCTTGCTTGTCATTTTAGACTGAGTGCGCTTATTCTTATTTCTCTAGTCTTATTTTTTTCTGAATTATAATAACAAATCACAAGACAAAAAACCAGATCTTAACGAAATCTATTTAGGGATTTTTCACAAATAGCTGTGCTGTCTTTCAAAATTAAATGTCAAACAATCTGTACAAAACTCAAGCCCTGTTTTAAGACTACTGCCTTATTTTATAGAAAAAATCTGCAGACCTCCACTTTCCTTTTGCTGCCTTTGCAGACTCTTTCCTGACTTGTGTGCTCTTGTTTTAATGCAACCGTAGTGTTTTCTGATCTTGCCAGTGTCCTGTGTGGCTACAAGCTCACACAGTGAGGTCAAGAGAGAGCACAACCAGAAAACTTGTGAAAAAGGAAAACAAAATGGAGGAGGGGCACCCGCAGGAGATGAAGGAAAGCCAGCAGAAATGCCTACAGTGAACAACAGCATTTTTCTCAGCCCTCATGAAATAGCTTGTCCTTATCACTACCTGAGAACTTAAAAAAATATACAATTTTTTTTTTTTAAGAGAAGATCTTCCTTGGCCAACCTCCACAAATTTCAAGCAACAATTTGGAAATCATTTATTTATTGTGGGCTATATCATACTTGTAAAGAAATCTAGAGTTTATTGTAAAATGTTCACTCACAAATACTAAGCTGATGGGACAGAAAGTAAGTTTATACAGCTTCCTCTTGAAATTAGTAATTTATATATGTTTGCTCAGAAAGGGTAGACATTGTTTGATTTCAGTAAATAAAAAACCTCTGTGCTATGCAAATACCTTTAAATGGAAAATAAATTTACATTTCATAGTAGTTTTTTTTTAAGTATTACTTTCACAACTGACAATCCTTTTAAAAATGTTTTCTCACACACAGCTTATTCTTTCTTACATTAAATTCTCCATTTGTTTGCAACATACCCTCCCCCAAGCCCTGGGAAAAAAATAAAATTGCTCACTTTTCATGTCAGTGTTGTAACTTATTATAACTATCTGAAATTTGGAAATCAATAATGATTCAAAGAATAACCTAGAAATAAAGATAAATGGTATTTTGTTCACTTAACTTAGTCTTTGCTAGAATCATTTACCAAATAATTTAATTTGTTACACTATGCCCAATATTGATATTCTCCTGATTCTTATCTGTGTACCAGAAACATCCATATCTACTTTGGTCAGCCTTATATTAAGGCAACTTGTGATCAGCTTAGACTGCTCATGTAATATCAGTGCACAGGCACACAGATTACTGTCTGCAAGAGAAAGTGCCAAATTACTTTAATCAACCATTAATCCATGCAATAAATGAAGGTTATTGAAAAGTGTAATAATCTTCTCAGTTACATGAACAGAATTCTTTTAGTTCAGCAGTTTTTATTTCTAAAATAAATACCTAGGTGCATTTTTAAGAAAAGCAGCTACAAATTCAAACCATCTTAAATTTTATAGATGAAAGACAACCTCATTGTGAGGATCCTGATCAAATGCGATTACACAGAGATTTGCTACTGGACAGGCTCATTCATCAGTGGCAATATCTCCCTGTATAAGACAAATATATTCTAAAATGTCAGGACATACATTTTGCTCAATTAAAAACAGCTCCTACGCTGCTCCATTTTGCCCATCCCAGCTGCCTGAGGCCACTAAGACATATATATATATATATATATAAAACACACACCTACAACAGAGAATATATGTATATAATTAAAGGCTCCTTCAATTTATTTACATATTACCTCCTCACCAATCCTCTTGGGAACAGGGGTGAACACAAACATACAATAAGTAGAAGTACACTCTATCTGTAGTACAGTGCACCTTAGCCAGTCACAGCACAACTTGTGTCAATAAACAACCTCAAGACAAACATTCTTGCTTTTTATTAAATACAACATCCTTCTGACCACATTTTAAATTAGCAACAAGCAGAACTCAATGTTTTAATGTACCTACTTTCTATCTTACACATAAGTTTGTGTATGCAGCAGCCAGCATGATTTCATTGTCCCTGTACAGACAAAACTCAGTCCCACTTGCTCTCAGGACCCACCCTGCAAGTTGTCACACAAGGGAGTCTTGCACAGAGCTCAGTTCCAGATTTCACTCAGAGGCAGCCAAATCCAGTGTAATCCAAGTGACTCCGTAAGTGTGGCACAGTGCTTTGCAACACTGAACTTACACCATGAATCACAAACATGTGCATGCACATGAGAAATATTTCCTTAAAAACAATTTTAATGTTATTCAGGACAAGTCAGCCTTTTATTTCAGTGAAAGTAATTTTCAAATGCCCTTACAAGAAAAATGAAAATTACTGCTACAGCTTGCTTTGAAGCTGTTTGGACATCAGGAGAGAAGCTGTTCATGGCTGAACCCTAGTTGAAGTAGCCACCGAGATCAGTTAATAAATATTACATTGAGTCTACTAAGAAAATTCAAAGCACTTGCAGAGAACTTAACATGACCCTCCTGTACTATCAAGGAAAAGGTGTGCCCAGTAAAGCAGACGGCTCTGTTCTACCTGCTAGTTACACACCAGAAGGGCAGTCACAAATTAAATGTTGCCAACAGGAAACTCACTCTGTTTTTTTAAAAGCTACAGAAACAGACACATCCACTGTTTGCAAGACCCGGCTCTTAACATCTCTTTCTGAGGAAATGAATGCCAGACCAAGCCCAGAACTGACACAATATACAGTCACGGTGAGCACACACCAGCAGAGGTGGCAGCTCCATGAGGTGCGGCTGTGCAAAGTCTTGCACTGCCATTTTTCTCCTAGAGCATCAAGAAGTTTGGGGAACAAGACCTCCGATTTTATTTTGGCTCAGTTCCTCAAAAACTACACTCCACCACTGCATTGATACCAAATGGAATGGTGTATTCTGCATTTCCTCATGCTGCACACCTCTACTGCTTTCCTCAAGTTAGTTCAATTTTTCATGCAGCAAAGCCAAAGTCCTATGAGTTTCATGGTACAAATGAAAACCAAACATGGAAAATAAATTACTAGTTTTCATCTTAAGGAGCAAAGCATTGTAACTCCTACAGCTACAAAGTAGTGGAATTGACACGGGAGTCCCAGTGGGAACATGAGGCCAGAGTGGAGGAAGGGGTGGGAAGGATTGCCTCTCCTAGCAGAAGTCTACAGTTACCTGTCTTAAGGCAGTAATGAAACTGCAGGGTTGTGTAACAAGCAAGGATTTCATCCAGGAGAAGAAAAAACAAAAACCAAAACCCAAACCAAACAAGCCAGCACAAAAACAACAACAAAAAAATAAACTTAATCAAACCAAACAACCGCAAAAACCTAGCATGGATCATATCTTCAGCAAACATTTTTTCTTCAAGATTAATGGAGATGCTTGCTTAATTTAAAAATAACCATGCAGAATAATTCAGGGGCTCACAGCAACAGCAGTGGAAACTTTAACGCCTATCAACCAAGTGTAATTATTAATTCCGCACTGGTGTACAGAATGACAATTACTGGACTCTCCAAGATTTCAGATTTGTGAAAAGCATTTCTCCCATTTGGCATTGTAAAAGTAATATGTAACATTAACGTTAAAAACAGACAGAAAATTTCACATAGAAATGTTAAAATAAGTAGCAAACTTCATACAAAACATCATTTAAATATTCCAATTATCTAACATGTGTATTAAAAAAAATGTACATTTTGTAAAACAACCCTATATTAAGCTGAAAATATGTAAATATAAGGCACACAGGGATTAATTAAAACTACAGAAAACCAACATACTTTGTACTGGTAACATTAAATACTTCTGCTTGAAAAACATTTTCAAAAAGCACGTGCCACCTATTTGAAGGCAGCAATAAAATAAAGCAGCCTTTAATCCGTGTACTATTTTGAAACAACCAAAGCAACCTTAGGGGTCTGTCTGCAAAAACTCATTTCATAACATATGCATCTAAAAAAATCGTTTGCAAGTAAAAAATGTTATCAGAAAAAGACATGAGATTCCCTCAAGCGGGATGCTGATGGGGGAGGAAGGAGCAACTGACACAAATGTATCATAGTCAATGGCATTTCACCGAACTCATTCCCCTGGGAGAGACTGTCCCAGAGGGGTGAATCATTAAACACTGCTGACAGCCTGGAAGTACATTTTATATTTAGGAATGTAAAAATTACAGGTTTTAATTATGCTGTTATAAACTACAGCCAGAAAACCTGCAAAAGTTTTGCACAACTCACCCACAGAGACCAAAAAACCAGTATATCCCAAACCTGCGTTGGGAAAGATTGCTTGACTTTATTTCCATTAGAGAAAATCTCTTTCGTCTAAAGTATATAAAGTATGTATATGCACTATTGGATTAAAAACCTTTTTTTACCTTCTATCCTCTTCTACCTTTTATATTTCCCACAATGCACTACTTTTTGAGGTTTCTTTATAAAGAAATAATTCTGTAGACTATCAATTCTTTTTTCAAAAAAGTATTTTAAGTGGTAAAGCTATAGTCATAACATAAGGAAAAAATATCCCATTAATTCCATGTGGAACTTCACCCAAGGACAGGCTAGAGCAGAAGACCATTTAGTTACAAAAGCTGCATATTTTAAGGTCCTAATCTTGAAACCTTTATTTACATGAACAGGTTTTACTTTAAAGAACAAGTGTTTGCAAGATTGGAATCCAGCAATCATTAATCTTGTTGAAAGACTTTTTAGCATGAAGGTCTTTGCTGTCCTTCCAAATAAACAAAAGCAGATAATTCTGCTGAATATTTTTCAAAAGTTCTGTCTTGTCACATCACAGCACTCAGAAGTTAAAAAAATTGTAAGATATGAGGTAAAACACCACTGAAATGTTCTAACAATTCAAGAAGAATTATTTGTTGTTAAAAATTCATTCCCTTTCAAATATTTCTGTAAGTATGACTGCTTCAAGGTGGTATGCTATTTAGTAGTATGATTTGCTTGATCATTAGGAGAGCAAGCCCGAGAGGTCATGGAAGATTGTGATGTGCCCGGTGTTTTATCATCTTGCCAAGCTGGTCAGAGCAGGGTGATGATAAGACCAAAGGTTGTGGGTTCGATCCTCATGTGGGCCATTCACTGAAGAGCTGGACTAGATGGCTGAAGGATGGGTCCCTTCTGACTCAGAATACTCTGTGATTCTGTGACTACCCAAGTATAATTCTTGCTCCAAGCAGCAATGAAGCAAACCAATGGCTCCTTAAAGGGAGGCTGCATTTCTTTTCAAAGTTGATATCGCCCCTGCTGCCATCTTGGTGCGTGGCACCTCCTGAGGGCTGGGCAGAGAAGCACAGAGTGCAGGGTCACAGTGATCCCAGCTTGGCTCCTTCCACACCTCAGCATGCTGCCAAAAATGGTGCCAAAGCTCCAGGGAAAAGTGTTTGCTTCACCACAGTGCTGTTATTTGCATCGCCTGCGCACCAGTGCACTCAGCCCCTGGTGGCAGACTGGCCAGGCTGATGCAATACCCAACACTGATCTCTTCTCTCTGGCAATCAGGGACATGACCTGATGGAATGGCCTGAAGTTGTGCCAGGTGAGGTTTAGGCTGGATATTAGAAAAAGGTTCTTCCCCCAGAGAGTGGTCACAGCACCAAGCCTGACAGAGTTCAAGAACTGTTTGAACAAGACTCTTGGGCACATGGTGTGACTCTTGGAGATGTCCTGTGCAAGGCTAAAAGTTGGACTCAATCCTTCTGGATCCCTTCCAGCCAAAGACTATTCTGTGATTCTGGTTCTTCAGCACGGGGAGCTGTGATCGTCCCCGCTTGCTCCACGCCAGCACCCAGTGGAGGTTATGGCTGTGTGTTACTGCCGGGGAGATGAGGCACACGCAGCACTAAACCCATTAGTTCCAGCCAGCAGTGCTGCACTTCAGACAGTTTTCATCTATCATTATTTTGATCCTCGAAGATATTAATCAACACTTCCAGTTCTGCATCGTGCACCAAATTAGCTTGGGGTGGTTTTTTATTTTGGTTTGGTGTTTTGGGGTTTTTTTTGGTTTTTTTGGTTTTTTTTTTAATAAACAAACCAAACATTTACACCCTATTTAGAGAGTAATAAAATCTTTGAATCTCTCGTATCAATCACTTCCTTGGACCACAGTCAGCTGCCCGGGGAGAACCGAGTTATAAATGGCCCGAGGAAGCGATAGGCAATGAATAGCCCTGACCCTCGCTTCCCGGGTTCGGTCGGGGCTTGCAACCTGAGCCGGGAGGGGGCAAATTCCTGCCGCTCCCGCTGCAGCCGGGCAGGGGAGGGGAGCGGGGGGCGCCGCAAGGGAGGCCCCGGCCCCTCCTCGGCGCCGCCGCGGCACCCGCGCCCCCCAACACCCCCTGCCCACCCAAACACTCACATCCATCCCACAGTGCCTCCATCACCAGAGCAGCCCCATACAGCTCCTGCAGCAGAAGCAACCTGCCCTGCCGGCGGCGTTACCAACTGATGGCACAATAAACACAACACCCATGAGAGAGAGAGAGGGAAAAAGCGGTTTCATCCCTCGCCGGGGATGAAACCGGAGGTTTTCCGCCACCCGCGCCAACTGCAGCGCAGAGAGAAGTCAACAGCGCACTGGCAAATCTTGCCAGCGAGCAGAAAAATTAAGGCCCAGAATATTTTCCTTTGGCCCCTTCCAGATGCCACTGCACTGATCCAGAAAGGAACTGGCAAATACAAAAACCGCGGTAAAGTCTGCATCACTCTCTGCTATTCCTCCACGCAGCAAAATCCAAACTGACCTGCATTGTTAAACCTGTTTCCTGAAACACGCAGGAATGCTGTAGAAGATGAAAACAAGGCTTGTATGCAGATATCTCAAGGATCTCGTATTTCCTATATTAGCATCTATTCATAATGAATATTTCATTGTGGGTTTTTTGCATAATTTCTAAATTAATTTTTCTGATTTGATTCCTTAATGCTTGAATGTAGCTTTTTAATAGTAACATATTAATAGCAACATTGCTACCAGAAAGCTTTTGATAAAATTTGTCAAATTAATGGAAACTTGATGTTTCAAAATCTTAACAGCTGCTTTTGACACAGAAGTATTTTGTTTAGTAAATGTGTAAAAATTGTTACAATTATGTAATCAGTATTTTTCAACAAACCAATTATTAAAGGAATAAATTATTAATGTATTTCTTCTGTATTTAGCATGTCCCTTATTGTTTGATAATTTACTTCTATACAGATTGAATAAAAGGAAGCAATTTGCTTTTTTGTCCATCGTCTTTAAAAATTTGGCAGTGAGATGTTAGTGTGCACAGAACAATGTGCTCATAAAACATACAAATTCAGATTAACTTTGTTACATTGCTGGAATTAAACAATAACAAAAAAAACTGTACTAAATTTTCTACATGTTCACTTAAGTGGAGAAAATTGTAGATCAGTACACATTTTTATTTTCTTACATACTATCAATAAATAATTATCTGCCAAGTCCTCTTTCAGACCTGAAATGCCAGGAATTTCAAACTCGTCCACAAAGTGGCATAGCTACACTTAAATTAATGAAGATCTTGCTGCATGTGCTGAAAGAAATTCAGATGAACATTCGTGTAAGATAAGTTCACACAAATAATGCTGTTATATAATTAGTTTTGGGAGCATTTTAAAGATTGCAAAGCTGTCACAAAGACAGTAAAAAACAAGTCCACTGAATGATAGTTTATACACACAAACCCCCCCTTCACTTATTTAATTAAGCTTTTCTGGTTTAAGTACCTAAGCTCCCAAATGAAACTATCAGAAAAAAATAATCCTTGAGGCAAACTGTGTATATGCACTGAAACTCCTTGACAACTATTTCACTGACTTCACTTGGCTCAACATTTCATCTCTTAGTAACATTTGGTCTTTGAAATGTAGATAAAACATCCTGTACTTTCAAAATGCACATCAGATGGAGGGAGAAAACAGAAACTAAGCTAAGGTTTACCAGTTTTTAAGAATTTAACAAACAGATTATATTTATCATCCTAAAACCAGAAATACTGTAACAAAACCCATCATTTTATACCATTAGCTCACTCAAGAGAATATCATATACTATAGGTGCATTTCATGACACCTATTGTGGTCAGTGCTGGCTTAGATCCCTTGTAATGGACATTCAGGTAAAAGGAAATCAAACTATAACTATAAAAACAGAGTAGTGTTTTATATATTTTTTTTTAAAATATACTGATTCCCATTTAAAAAATATTAATATGTGGATCACTGAAAATCTTAAACATTGATTATACTATCTAATAATGAACACTAAGAAGAATTCATCTTTCACCAAATGCTCCAACTATATCCATTTCAGCAGTCTAATCTTAGTCCATTTACAGCTGTCACCAGTTAAAGAATGATCATCCATAGAAGTACTGTGTGAAGATTAACAATAAACCCACACAAGCATGGAACAGGCTATCATTTCCCAATAAACTACTGATGATTATTTTCAGTAAAAAAGAAACTATACTAAAAGATAAATTAATCTGCCATTTGAAAAAAATATGTAATTGCTCAATTAAAATAAATTAATGAAGATTAATGTGAAAATTCTTCGGGGAATCTGGATCTACCAATTACATTATTAAACATACAGATGTTGCTCAAAGCAGACTGCAGATTAATTTAAAAAGCATCTGCGTTCTTGAAAAATTTAGTTACTAAACGTAAATACATATAAAACTGAATATTCATTTTTATTTTTTATAAAAGTATTAAATAATTTCTACTGAAGACAATGTAGGCACAGATCAAATTTAGAGGAACTTTCCCAATCAGTGTCTTGAATTTATATAATTTTAAACATTTTCAAATCTAATATATCGAATATTGTAAGCTTCTTTTTTTAATTCCCGAGGAAAAGAAGGCATTGCTAAGAGGAGAATCTCATAACCTACTTTCTTAGTGTAGATAAAAGACTATAGTCCAGGATAATTAGGCACTTCTTAGTGAAAGATGTGGTAATTACTGCTCCATTAAGTGTTTGCAAAAGCAACAACTAACACTAACAAAATCCTATTCCTGCAAGTCTAAGCAAAAATTTTACCTTCAGATGTACTATATTTCTGCCTAAAGATCTTGAATATTGTGTTCATCTTAATAATGCACCTTTAAAATCTTTTGCTCTCTTATCCTCAATCCCACAGACCTCTCTTTGTGACTAGTGTGTAAAAACTCAATGGTGACATGTAAAGTTGTCTACAGTATCAGAAATGAACAGTTTCTTGGTTTATTGATGCATCTGCTTCACATCCAGATCAATCACCCTCAAGTAATGTCTGTCTTTAAGAATTATCACTAATTTGTGAAGCCAATTAAACACACTTGTAAATTTATTTTTTTCCCCAGGTTGCAGTTGTTTCTAAACCAGAATCACACACAACAAACAGGATGCCTTAAGATCAGCCCACATGCTACAGCCACACAGACCCCTAAACAAGAAACCATGCATTCCTTACAGGGTTCATTTCTACCCTACATTTCCCACCCCACAGTTTCTGCAAAACATGCTACATGGAAACACTGAACAAATGTGATTTTGACTCATGTAAAACAGCTATTACAAATGTAATGTGCTTTCTTTAATTAACACACACACATAGGCACACAAACCTCAAAAACCAAACAACAAAGCAGGCAAACAAAGCAGATTTGGCACAGCTAGATGAGAATCTATTCACTGCAGTGGAGACCCATTGACCACTGTGGTGAGATGGAAATTTTTTTACTATCTGTATTTACAAATATTTGAAGACTATACTATGCCTCCAAATCTGTGAACTGTCCACCTGGTCCTGTCTGAGCAGAAGGTTCAGCTACGTCCCCCTCCCCACCAGTCAGTGCTCTTCTCCCTGGTCTCTGGGTAGTATCTTCACATCCCTACNTTTCATCTATAATCACCACCATTCCACTCTTTAAACTCTGGTGACTTGCAATTCTTCTTATAAGTTAGTAACTTGTCCCATGGACCAAAATCAAAACCACAGGCATTCCCAGCATCAATCCAGGCCCCCCGACACCTCTGGCAAGGCCGAAAAGCCTCCCGACCAGGGTTTGGATCATTCTGAGATGCCATAGGAACCCCCTGGGTTCCAACACCTAAACAAGAAACCATGCATTCCTTACAGGGTTCATTTCTACCCTACATTTCCCACCCCACAGTTTCTGCAAAACATGCTACATGGAAACACTGAACAAATGTGATTTTGACTCATGTAAAACAGCTATTACAAATGTAATGTGCTTTCTTTAATTAACACACACACATAGGCACACAAACCTCAAAAACCAAACAACAAAGCAGGCAAACAAAGCAGATTTGGCACAGCTAGATGAGAATCTATTCACTGCAGTGGAGACCCATTGACCACTGTGGTGAGATGGAAATTTTTTTACTATCTGTATTTACAAATATTTGAAGACTATACTATGCCTCCAAATCTGTGAACTGTCCACCTGGTCCTGTCTGAGCAGAAGGTTCAGCTACTTCCCCCTCCCCACCAGTCAGTGCTCTTCTCCCTGGTCTCTGGGTAGTATCTTCACATCCCTACCACCAAGGCCTGGGAAAAAGACAGATCCTGAAGGATCCAGTGAGTCCTACACTCACCCTCCTCAACACAGATATGCAATATTGCAAGTTACAAGGTTTAAAAAAAAAATTTTCCCAATACCTACTGCATCCTATCAGCCCTGCCAGAAATCAAAGGCCCTGCACAGGACTCAGTAACTGCTTGACACTCCAAAGGCACTTTCACTGCAAGGGTGAACTACATGCACCTCCAACAGAACCTGCCTGTGCCCACAGTGAGGGTTCTTTCCCACATTGGGAGCATTTCACATACTTCTCTCACTTTCTCCTACCATGAGGAATTTATTTGGGACTGAGCAATTTTTCAACAGAAGGATGGAAAAAAAAACCACATTATCAGCCTGATACCTTACCATCAGAGCAGACTGGTAGATGAGTGGCCAGGTGAATTTAGGTAAGACGTTAAATATTATACATTCACAGTAGGATAAAAACATACTGTGAAAAATATATACAAATTACATACATAACATAGCATGTATGCATGAACTTGACAAGTTGTATCATTTTTAGTCAACTTTTAATTAAGCAACAGTGACCCAAACCCTGTTTACTACCCTACATTTTAGGGCTGTACAGGGAACAGCTCAGATCGTTTTTGAGCACAAAATGCACACTTACAGCCTTATCAAAACAAAAGCCTGTGAACCACATAGTTTCAGTAAAAACATTCATGTAAGAGTCTTAACATCCACTTTTAAGTTCCACAGGTCAGTAGGACCACTTCACATGAGAATACTGAGCAGAATTTGGCCCACCAGGCCTGTAATCAGCAAGAAGGGAAGGAAAGTCATAATTTCATTGCATTAAGGAAGAGGTTTTGTTCACTGTTGAAACAACTCTCAAATTTCCATTCACTTGATGTACTGCACATTGTAACATCTGGGGAAGAGAGCAGCAAAGAAGTTCGTGAACAATCTTTGGATCTTATTCCACTTTAGTGTCAAAAATGGCTGATTCTCAAGATGTATGATCTGCATGTCTTAGACCAGGTAATTACACTGGGTGAGATAACAATATGTATTTTATATACAGGATGCAGTTGGGGGTCTAATCCAATGTCTAGAGAAGTCAGCTTGGGTCTATTAGGTATGTTTAATACCACTACTTTTATATATTTCTAGTATTTCCAATACGATGAGTCTAAGAATACTCAGAAATTACTACACATGGTCAGCAGAAGCTTTTTAAACCCCCTTATTTCCCCTAAGATTGTATTATTACAAATGGCTCATAAAACTAACCAAGATTTTGATTACTACCTTGCAAAACACGGTTGTAAAATGAAATAAAATATTTTTTAAATTATAGCACATGTGCACAATTAAGGGATTTTAAAGACACCAGTGCTTTGAAAAAAAACATACAAAATTATGCTTATTCTGGTCTCCCTAAAGTACACAATGGCTATCACTTTTACTCTCAGTTTCAGACCAGGGTTTATTTTGGTCTATGTATTTATATGACCATAAACAGAGAGTTGTAACACAAATGTTAAAGTAGCCTCATGTGGCACTATAATAAAAGCAATCAAGAAAAATAAATTCTCTCAACACAGCACACCTATGAATTAGCGTGACTAATTAAAAGAAGGCCTCTCTTGGAACAGATTATCCTTGATGGGAAAGCCACTATCAGCTAAATTGATCAGAATTACACTTTTATGAATGTAATAAAAGCATTAGCATTTTTTTGACAGTACGTAAGATCTGCTATAGTAATTAAGTATTACTTTGGTTTTTGTAAATAAATTCATACACTCCAAATATTTATCACATATGCCTTTACTCAGATCTGATCACATATGCCTTTTACTCAGATCTAAAAAATTTTAACCAGTGAAGATATTAACTTATGATGCTTAAATAATGAATCCAAACTTTTCAGCCTTCCTCCTTCCAAAAAATGCAATTCTAGCACCAGATCAATCTTTTGGAAGAGAAACTGTGTGATTTTCTTAGATCCTGCACTGATAATAGAACATTTTACAAACTCTCAGACAAATAATCTCAAATGCTTTGAGGCATTTAATTTTGAAAGTTGAAATTCCATGCATATGGAACAATTAAGGAGCTGTACTTCCCAGATTATCAACTAATTTCACTAAGACCTCACCTAGCTAAAAAAATCTATCCAAATTATTATGACCATGCCCTGTAAATATGCTTATTTTTGTTCTGTAGAAGAAAAAGCCAGCATATTATTTATATGAATAAAAATTTCCCTGATTTTTTTTTGTCTGTCTTATAAATAGTGCTTTTTAAAAACTGCAATCAATATATTTCAGTGCCACCACTGAACTGTAATCACTAAACTAGAAAAAGAGAAACTGGAAGACTGAAGTGTGACACAAAGATTCCTGAAATATTTCACTTCCAAAGAGAGCTCAGATGCCTGTACTCATGCCAATACCCTCAAGTGCCCCTTTCCTTGAAAAGTCATTATCACTTTCCTTGTCTCTTCATCCCCAGCTGAAGGTGGCAACAGGAGAACTGCTATTTTGCACCAGGAGACTGTAGTTTCATTCATCACATTTCTGTGACAGTAGCTTCCAGCTCTTTCCTCCAAAACCTTCGCCTCACCCTGGCTGCTGCTTGCTTGCACCCGCGGCCACCCTTACATGGTGCCAACACTGCCCACCCTAATTTGTGGGGATCATGGGGATTCTCTGCTATGATAAATGACACAAAAAAACAGACACAAACCTGAACACTTCCCCAGATGAGTTTGCAATGCAGCCCCACAAGCAGTTATCCTAGACCAACACGAGAGTGGTACAAAAGCTCCTGAAACTCACTGAGACAGCAGCACTGCTGCCAAATGTAAAAGTCAAGTCATCTCTGTAGGATTCCCACCGAGAAGGGTGGCTGTAGGAGTTTAAGCCTCCACCTATTCATCCCACACTGCTACTGTAAAGCCTTATTTGGCTGCTTGCAAAGCAGCTGCTGAACTGCTGCACGTTACAGTTTTGCATGTTCGGAAAAAACTGAATTCAGTGCCAGTTTTCCATAATACAGCAGCCTGTGAAGCTTGCAGCAAGGTCCACAGCTGCTCCACAAGCAGCCAAGCCATCTCTGAAGTGAGGATCTGGAATTCCCTTTAGCCATCTCCCAAGTAGTTAAATCCCCCTCCATTTTAAGTCAAAATCAGTCAGACTAATCTGAGGAAAAGCATAGACACCAGTTTCTTCAACTGAATAGGCTTAAGCAATCAGAAGCACTTCCCCACCTTCCATGCAGAGGTGTTCAGTGATACTCTGCTGATGTAAAAGCAATTTAAGGATTCATTGCTTTCACCGGTGATATTCATCAGGAAAAAGCCAGTCCAAATCTGTCCTGAAGAGCTGTCCTTTAAAAAGAGCCAGGCATCACATAATACCTCTCTAACACTCCTGGTTACTTTCAGCTGATTTTTAAAAATTAAAAAGAAAAAAAGCACTCCTACATTAAATTAAAAATTTAAACAGTATGTCCTTATTTATTTGTATTGGTTTTAAAAAGCATCATAAATGGTCTTTACCCTCTAGTTCCTAGGATCATTCTTAAATGACACTTTTACAGTCACTTTTACACACCTTTGTAGAAACCGGTGGGCCTAATTTTGCGTCTGTTGATAATTAGAGGGAAAATACGGCAGGCCTTTACTACAATGGGTTACTTAAGGAAGATGGATTAAACATATTTCCATAGGAGTATACTTTGTGAAACAAACTCTGGATGGTTCTAAATGTACCTACTACCTCGGTAATGTAGTTGCAAACCAGAACAGGCAACAATAACAACATTTTTCTCAATCTGACAATTCATTTCCTTTTAGCTTTGGTTCATATATCTGCTTTGATATCTTATGTTTGTGCCCCAGACAAAATATCCTCTTCCTTCCAGTATCCCAACCCCTGTGCACAACTTCCTCAGTCTTGGAGAAAAGGAGGATAGCATGCTTTGGAAAGGGTTCACTTACTGCTCTGCCAAAGAGGGAAATACCTCTCTAGATAAAATTGTCCCACTGCAGCCCTCTACCTTTGGGCCCCTTGTGATTTCTACTTGTCAACTTGCAAGGTTTAAAAGTCCTCAGTGATGTCTGATCTGATTCAACACCCCTTATGTTTAAGGTGTTGTCATTCACTTAAATACTATATAGGTTTACTAGTAACAATTATGTACAGTGTTGGGATTAGATGTAAATAGAGGAAATATGGAAGGTTAAGAAAATGGTGGCTGCATAACTCAAATAACCAAATTACAAGTTTCTTCAGACAAGCAACCATCTAAAACCATCAAGCTGTCAGTGAAATATTTTGCCATCTATCTATGTGTCCATACACTACACTTATACACTAATTAGTAGCCAAAAAAATTCTTAAAAATAAAATTAAATTTTAAAAAAAAAATAAAATCCCAGTAGCACTCCACACCACTATCAGTGGTGCCCATCACTTCTCTGCATGCTGCAGCACAGCTGGGGAGTGCAAAGCTTTGCTCTGGGTCTTGGGCAGCTCCATCCCATGAGGGATGCTACACGCTGCTGAGCACTTTGACACCCACGTCTGATCCCTGCCGGATCTTCCCCACACACACTCACTGCAGACACACATTTACTCCCCATTCGCTTCCTTCCTCAGCCTCCCTCCCTAAATCCTGCTAGCCACTCTTGTTTTGATTAGGACTGGGCTTGCCTGGTCCCCAGCAGAAGTCAAAGAGAGCAAGTCTGTACTCTGCATGGGGACCTCTACACTCCAAACACGCATTCCTATGTCACATTAAACATAAGGAGCAATGAAATACTGATCCCACTTACTTACCCAGGACTTCCAGTTATTCTGAGCAATTAAGTAGTACTTAAAGGCTCCCAATAAAACAAAAATGGAAAAGGTATGCTAGATGAAATAATCAGTGCATCCTTGAAAAAGCACAGGATCACGTGTGCTCACAATATAAGAAAGTCAGCATTGAGTATATACAGTGTATGAATGTATGTAGTCTCCATGCCCTACTCTGTCATAGAAAAAGTAGTTCAACTGTGCCTAAAAATGAGGAATTCAAAGAACAGGCATCTGATTCACCACTGAAAAGGACAGTTGGTCAATTAAGAGAAAAGACTGTTCAAATGCTGCTTACATATCTCATTTTCCATTTATTCTTCCATTTACAGTCAAAATAGTCTCAGCAATTTTTCCTCCTTCTTTTGTTATAGGTACTTGAAACAGCAAGAGCAATCTTTTCAATCTATCAGCACAAATGATAGTGCAGTGCAGAAGGACTCAATGCAAGAAAATGGGGTGTTTTCCATTTTTATCAAATTTTGCAGTAACAGTAACAGTAAGAAAGTTCAGATGAAATTGAAAAATTTCAAGCCAACTATGTTCCTTTTAATGAGAAGACAAAATACAACAGCTTCTACATGCTGCTCCTCCCTTCCTTCCTCTCCCCATCTCATAAAAGAGGATCCCAAAGACGGATTTTGTTTAAGGCCCCAGTCCAGAAATCTTGTATCAATTCCTTATTGTGGTAAGAATTTTGGATTACAGAGCCAGGTCCCAACAAACTCCATCTAAACTGAACAATCCATCCCATCCTGAAAAAACACATCACAGAGAAACACAAAGAAATTTTTAACCTTCAATACTCACAAACATGTATTTAAATGCATCTGTTTACATTCAACCTAATGACCTACAGTTCATTATCATCTTTAACATCTGCGCTTCACACTAAGCAAAGGAAAAAAGACTTGTTTACTTGTTTCTAACTTAGTCCATGCAAAGTGTGTGCAAAAAAGAATATTCTGCGTTTTTGCCTTACTGCCAGCATCCAAAAGAAGTAGTACATATTTAAGTTGTGTCTAATTTTGAATGTGCAAAAAAATTTTAACAACCATCCTTTTCTGATTCTATGAGAACTTCAGCTCTTAGTTCTTTGCATTGAAGACCTTTATTCATGTGCACCACAGAAGGTTTCAGTTCACCTCTCCAGTCTGCTTTACACTTTGACAAATAGATCTTCTAAAATTTAGCAGGAGGCACTCACACATAAGTAGGTCCAGAATTCACATCACAAAAGAGAAATAAGCTGTATTATTAATTCCATGGTAACTTATAAAGACAACGTATGACAATATTGAGCCAAATTCGGTAAGGTGCACATTCCTCCGATTTAAAAAGGTTACAAAGGACTATTGTTGCTACTCTTCCATTTTTTTTCAGAAGAAACAGAGTTGACTTGGCACATTGCTGCACTGAGCATGGCTCCTGTTCAAAAAATCAAATACTTTTTAGGACTCATAATTTTTATATGACCCTGAATGACTCAAACACAAGAGTTAAAAATACAAGGTGTATCAGAATAGGGCTAAAAAGGAAAAGACTGTGGACGTGTGTAAGTGTACCAAATTACATTGCAGACACACATATGTAATGGCTGACATGTCTCTACCTTAAATAATGCATCCAGCTCTAGGTACTTCATTACCAGAAGGGTAACAACAGTCTGAAGGTAGTTCAGAGGAGATCAATCAAAATGATTAACACCAAAGGAGGGACTTAAAAGGCAGGGTTAAAAACTCAATACTGCAGCTGTTTCGTGAACAGGACTTTCATTGGGTGAAGAGGAAGAAAAATCCAAACAAAAGCATGGTCCTCTAAAAATATATCAATATATACAATTAGCAGAGCACTGACTTTAGAAAAATGTTGACTATAATCCACACATAGCTAAGGGGGAACTCCAAGAAGAAAGCAAAATTATTTATTGCAAGCTCAAATGTCTAGGTATAATGAGCTTAAACTATTACAGGAATTTTGACTTGACATACAGTAAGTTTTTGCTCATAGCAAGATCTCATAAACTGGGCATAACCTCACCAAAAAAGGGTAAGATAAGAAAGTAAAAATACCATTGCAGGGTTCAAGCTAGCTTTGACAGGACTTTGACTAAGTAAACTAGAAGCTTATCTCCCCTGCTCAGACTGCCCAATTCTATAAAATTATACCAGTAGCTACAAATACTGCAGAATGAGCGAATTAATGCATGCAACACTCTGCGCACATACTTAAATGATGAAGTGTTTTCAAAGCACTTTTAACAGTAGCATTTTGTTTCAACAGATTAATAAACTAACATCTTTGCCTTGAAAAGGACCCCCTCACATGACAATTTTTTTCAAATTAATGAAACTAATAGGAATAGGGTCCAATCACTGCTCAGGCAACAGACTCTGTTCTACAAACAGCAATGTTAAATAACATAGCATTTAAAGACATTTTTATGCTCTGGCTGCTACTGCTAGAACTGGTCAGGTAGTTAGCTAACAAAGCATTCTATTATCTAATATCAATTATCTAAAATGTACTCTGAAACACAATAGATAGTAGTTCTCCCTGCTACATTACACAGAAAACTGATGGAAAGAAGATTCATGTCACTGTGAAGTTTATACACATACACCATAGATTTCACCAGAATGAAAACAAGGAGAAACATACTTTCTTCGCTGCAAAAGCAATTCATTGCAGAATACTAATAATAACTTCACTCAGTAAGACGTATCTCTAAGAAAACTCAAAATGACTGAGCATATAGTTAACATGCAATGAAAAATGGTATTTTTCACTGCATTTTACACTGCGATTGTCTTAGAAACCCAAGGGTATGGAGAAGCTGTAGATTATTAAACTGCAATAAACAAACTTGTCTAACATTTCCTTCTCTTATCCCCCTTCAGGGGACACAACTCAATAGAGACTTCCAAATTTACTACTACTTTATTATTTTCTATGGTTACTTTCCATTATGAAACTGAAAACCTTGTCTAGTATTACTTAAATGTATCAGATTATCACAAAGTTCAATACTTCTTTATTTCCACAGCTCTAAGAATATCTTTGTTTCCAAATGTGTTTTTTATTAACAGCACCACTATGTTTCAAATATTTGTCTTCTACTATTCAAGAAGCAAAAAAATTACCTACATTAACACAAAATTACATTAAGAAAGGGTGAATTTTTCTTTAAAGTAAATCTATAAACCTGTAAAGAGCAACTTTGTGACTTAAGACACAAAGAAGGGAAGAAAAGGGGAAAAGGAGGAAGACTGCTCCTTCTTTGATAAGTGTTTCATTCATTCATTCAATTCTAAACTCAAAAAGCAGCAGCAAAGAGGGGGCAGCTTATATGCCAGCACAAAGCAGGAAGTGCAGGAATTTAGTGAGTTCACCCCTGGATTCTATGCTTTGTGCATAATTTCAAACACAAGCAGCTATACTGAAGTGCAGGCCCTTAGGTGCAAAGGCACACGTAAGGCAGCAAGACCAGAAATCCACGCCACCCTGCACTGCAAGGCAACAGGCCACAGCAGCGGTTTCTTTGGAAGTTTCAGCCACCTTTTTACTAACCTAATCAAAGGTTTGCTTTATAAAAAGCCTGATAAAGTTACTGCAAAATAAAGCCGGGCCACCAAACGCAACACTAAAAGGGAGTCACACTATATAATCATGGAACACCTCCTTCGCTGTCATTGCAAACGTCATAGAAAATGGACAACCACGTAAAAAGATGCCTTTGGCCTCCCTAACATGGCCCTAGCCAACCCCAAAATGGTCTCTTTACCTGATATCTCTCTTCTCTGATCACAGAGGCGATGGGTGAAATACAAAATAGCATTGTTCCAACTGGAGACTTAGAGAAGTACCAGGGAAGGTCTTCTTCATAAACCACAGAACAGATCTCGACAATAGTTCCCTTATTTTGTACCTATTCTGCATCTGTAACTCTTTCACATGAAAGCATTCATACCAGCTTCCACGTTCAAAACACGAAACCATCCATGCTGCTGTGCTTAAAATTAAAACTATGGACCATACACCCCTTGTCTCCCCAAATGCCTTACAGAAACACTGCTTTTGGTCTGAACACTTTATTGCTTTTTTTTTTTTTTCTCCCTAGAAAGGAATAATTAAAAATCAACCAACCAAATCACATACACGCTTCAGAGTATCACCACAGGGACACTCTCAGGTCTGAATTACTGCAAAATAACACTATAATTATGTCTTAATTTCACTAACTAATCTCAGATGAGCTTTTAAAAAGTAATTCGAGGTTTACAAGTAAACCGCTTAAAACCATACTCAAATGTTATCTGAATGAAACCCGACATTTATTTATCCTTTTCCCAGCTTAATTTTAAACAGTTTCCAAGGAAAGGCATATCTGTTCCTGATCAGTCTGGTGACAAATGATAAACCTTGTTAAAAAGTGTGACATTTGAAAATAAATAAAAACCACAGGAGACTTTTCCAAGCGAGGAGGAAGATACGAAGAAACATTATACTCTTGCACAAATCACCAGCCACAGAGACTAAGCACAATCTAACGACCTTTTTTACTCGAATTGTACACTGCCAACAAAACCACTACCTAAGGCAACTCTATAACTACAGATGTACTTAAATACCTAGAAAAAAATAGGTTACTTCTCTTCAAATAAAACCGGAGTCCCACTGAGCTCAACCAAATGTGGCAGGCTGAGATGGAAGACAAAAACGGGTCTTACTTGGTGTACAAAGACATCAACTGGAGACTCCAAGGGGCTTCCCTCTCGGTTGCTCATGGAGATGAACCCGAATCCCATTCTCACATTGAACCATTTGCAATGGCCGGTTCCGTGCAAAACCTGGGATTCCTCTTCTTCTTCCTGCTCCGGCAACTTCCCGGGTTCGTCTCCACCTTTACTCGCCCCTGCTGAGGAAGAGGGAAANCCCTAAATCCTAAAATAAACAACCTTCTCCCCAAAAATACGTAAAAAAATAAAATCACCGGAGGTTACAGAGAGGAAACACTACGCACGGAGGCTCTCCCTCTCTCTGAGCCCAGGGCAGCCCACGTTTCTGTACATACGTGTATTTTTCCATTTAACTCCATCTTTCAGCCACATTAGAGCACGGAACGCGATACTTTACTTGAATATTGCTGGTTTAAGACCGATCCCATTTCTCAGCCCAATTAGTCTCTCCTCGCAAGGCGCAGGACCGGGGGGGGCGAGGGGGGAGGCCGGCCGAGGAGGGGTGGAGGAGAGAGAATAAGCAAAATTGGGTAGATTGCACAACTGGTTATTGCACATGCAACGCCGAAACCACTATTTTCCAACGTGTATCCATCCCTCCTTGGAATAAACTTTCGATTAAAGTTGGGACAGGTGTACGGCCGTTTTCTCATCCCACCACTGCAACTGTGCTTAATCAAACAGGAACAATTCAAACAATAGCCCCCTGAAAGCTTTTCAAGTTGTGAATCGGTGTGGGCGGTACGGAACAGTTTCTGAGCTGGGTAACAATGGGTTTGGAGAAAGCCCCCTTGCGCGAGCTGCTAAAAAAGGGTAATGCATAGTTGGGTTAAAAAGGGGTGGGGGGAGGGGGGAGAGGGGGAGAGAGCGAGCGAGCGAGCGAAAATCATAGTAAAACAATAGAAAAAGAAAATTAACCTTCGGCCATGTTGCCCCACGGGCCCTCTGCTCCAAACTCGTGAGATGAAAACTTTCCCTGTGGATCGAAGTGGTCTTCTGCATTAATCTAACATCCTGATTTTGAACGATCGCAAATTTAGCTCGCATGGTCTAATGTGCTTTCCCTCTTTTGATTTTTCCCCGTCTCTCTCGCTCCGTTTCTGGCCCCCTGCGCACACGTGACTCGGTCAATTACATGCTTTCTTGCTACTAATTTCGCATCGGATCCTTAAGGGGTTGGCAGGAGGCAGGAGCAGCCAATCGCCATTTCAAGTAGCCTGACACACCAAAATAATTTATGAATGAACAAGAAATTTCCAACACGGCGTTGGTTTTTTTTTTTTTTCCTCTTCCTTTTCGGACGGCTAATCTGCACGCTTCTTTACGGGAAATCGAGATGACGTATTATTCTGGGGTTTCTGCCCTCCCGTGCATGCAGAAATCCGTAGGAAGACCCGTGTGTTTCTAGACACAGCCCACTGAACAACAGCTGCACGCAGGGGCGGCCGTGCGGAGGAGATTATGGGGGTATCGGTGCCCACCGCAGGCGGGCTTCGCGAACGCACACGAAGACGAGATGCTCCCGGACGAGGGACACACGTGTGCGCAGACACGGACAGGGGACACACGTGTGTGCCGACACACACTGGGGACACGTGTGTGTGTAGA
Source organism: Bombycilla garrulus (assembly GCA_013400315.1). Taxonomy (NCBI): domain Eukaryota; kingdom Metazoa; phylum Chordata; class Aves; order Passeriformes; family Bombycillidae; genus Bombycilla; species Bombycilla garrulus. The sequence continues at coordinate 398,123 of VXBU01005564.1, forward strand.
CACAGACGGAGGACACACGTGTGCGCAGACATGGACAGTGGACACACGTGTGCGCAGACATGGACAAGGGACACACGTGTGCGCAAGCACAGGGGACACACGTGTGTGCAGACACGGACAGGGGACACACGTGTGCGCAGACACGGACGGGGAGCGCCGGGAGGCATCTGTGGCATCCTCTGCGCACAACGCGGGCAGATGCGCAACTGGATCGTTACTAATTTCGCGTTCAAATTAATTGCGCGCCGGAAACGCGGTATCACCTTAATATGGCCCAGAATGTGCGGAGATCTAGCGTTTCACAACATTTCTGGAGGGGGGATGGGGCGAGGAATTGTACTTCACAGGTTTCTCCGCCATCTCTTTCCGGGGGAGGGGATGTGATTAATGACTTCCTAAATAAGAGCCCAGTTTTCAAGCCGAGAATTGGAGTGAACCTCAATCAGCAGTTGGGAGAGGACTGACAGAGAGAGAGAGGGATTTACTGGAGAAGAGGGCGAAAAAAAGAAAAAAAAAAAAGCCTCGGGGAAAGAGGACAAAGAGAGGAGAAATAACGGTGATCGGGCACTGCTGTTTTAAGTCTTCACTGCCAGAGGGAGGGGGGAATCCAATTCGGAGAAGAAATGTGTGATGTGTAACGGGCTTGGTAACAGCCCCTTTTGTGCAAAGGCACTCCCCTTCCGCGCTCACAGGTACACAGCTGTGGCCCTGCCCTCCAGCCCTTCCCGTTGCTGTACGCACAGCCAAAAGCTTTTAAAATAACCTTCTGTAAACGTGAAAAACAAACAACTCGGGGAGAGTTAATTTTACTTTCCATCTGTCCTTCTCCTTTAGTGTAAAGTTACCGATAAAATATTCAATACTTTCATTCAAAACTTATCCTCATCACCACCTACTCTCCTTAACCTGTCCTTCCAAGCAGTATATATATATATATATATATGTATATATATATATATGTGTGTGTGTACGTGTGTGTGTGCGCGCGCGCTTTAAAAGTCGCCCATACCTTGTAAAAACCTGGACTCTGACTTTCTTTTTAACCTCCCCCCTCCTCCCCCCAGCATCCTCTCTTATCCCAAGGACACACAAACAAAAGCCAAGGCAACAAACTGATCCGTGCAGAACCTGAATGCAAGGGGCTTATGCATTTGCAAAGCACTTGCTGTTGTTTGGGAAGTGGCGTCGATCAGTCTGCCCAATTAAGGGCAGAACGCCTTTGCCCCCATGGGCCTGTTTACTCCTTTTGTTGCCTTTCAGGAAAGCGTCAATTCCCCGGCTAGCGCCTCATTTCTGTGTGAAACACCAAGGTGGAGGTTCCGTGTGATCGTTTGCAAGAAAGAGACGAGGGGTGGGCAAGAGAGTACAAATACAAGCACCCTGGCAAGTGGAGCAGAAGCTTTAAATCCTGAAATTCCTTTGCAGTCTTCAACCGTAAATTTCCTATAGGTTATTTCAACAGTCAGGTCGACTTCCTACACTGACCTGCCTTTACGTATTCGTGCAATCTAGCACTGCTTTTGGCTCACAACCTCCTCTTCCCCCTTACAATAGCGATTATTTTGCAATATTAAATCTCCAGTAATTTTATATGCTTGGATCTTATGACCCGGATGATATCTAATATATAATATATGTACGAGATTTTAATACACGTGAAACCTCAGTTATGAACAAGAAATTAAGGTTACCGGAAGAAAACAATCCTTACGCCTCTCACTTTAACTGCCCAAGACTACATATCTTTTGGCAGAATGGCACATTTATAAAATACAAGATTCCTCTGCCCCTCCCCTCGAAAACAGAAAAAAATACACGTTTAATAAAGTTTTAAAGTATTTTTTTTTAATACTGATTTATTTCACCGATATTCGGTATTAAAAATCCTTAGAGGCTAGAATATTGGTTAACCAGACACAAACGAGTTGATTGAGTTCATTAAATGGACAAAATGTCTTGTTAGCAAATTTCAGTGATAAGAAAATTCACTATATGTTCTTCGATTAATAAATTCTAAGACTACAAAACCACGTAAATAAATGAATGTAAATATTGGTTGTAAAGTTTTTCTTAGGTTGCAAAATAAGTGCAGATTTTGTAAAATGAAGGAAGGTGGGATTTGCAATGTGTCTTTACTGAGATTTTCAGGCCTCCAGTATTAGTGGAATTAAGGTTGGGGTCACTGGACTGGTCACTGGTGTCAGATGTTATCGACTCATTCATTTCCTGCAAGGGACATCAGCCTTTCAAGTTTTGTGGAAGGTAGAGAGCTGTTGCCAGCTGGGAATTCTCCGTGTAAAAGAAAGAAAAATTTAAAAAGGAAAAGAAAAAAAAAAAAGGAACCCCAACCAACACCCTTCCAAAATTCATTCTCAAAGGAGGGGGGAAAAGGTAAAAACAAACTACGGAACAAGCCAGTTCGTGGAAAAGTTGGTTTAATGGTAATAGTTTACATAATTAAAAAAAAAATTTCTATCCTTACATTTCTCTAAACAGATGCTAATTTTGGTAAAGACAATTATAGGAAGCTGGAATCATTGTCTTTCTACATGCACAGCAAGAGCTCGCTTGAAACTATGTAACCGAAACCAGTGGTGTTGGATTTCCTATTTGTCACCTTCCTAAGGCTTTTAAAGTCCTAACTTCGGTTTCTTCTATTCCCCTAAACAAAACCAAAACAAGGCAAAAACCGCACAACTCCCTCCCCCACCCAAAAATAATAAAAATACAATACTCGCCCTCTCAAAAAAAAAAAAAAATTAAAGACAACAAAACAAAACAAAAAACACCAAACCCAAATAAAACTCCCAAGGAAAACAGGGAAAAAACCAAACCACAAAAATCCAAACAAACGACGGAGCCGCGTGCACTTGAAACAAAACGCGTGTTTTACACTTGAAAGCGGAGCTCGGGGTGCTGCTACCACTTCCCATTTCAAAGCACAGCCAGCGCTCCTCGCCGNGCCCGGGAGGCGGCGGGTCTGTCCCCGCAACCCTGCCCTCAAGCCGGGCTTTGCCCCCGGGCTTTTGTCTAACACTTCCCAGAAAATGCGGCTCCTTCCCAGTGGGGACGTGGCGGCGTGCCTTCCCGCGCCTTTGGG
>VXBU01005564.1:414216-442768 GCA_013400315.1 Bombycilla garrulus
CGCGGGGGCGCTCCAGGGCAGCGGGAGCCGGCGGGTGGGGCGGGGCCGGCCGTACCCCTGGGAGCCGCCCGACGGCCCCGCCGGAGCCCACGCTCGCCGAGGGCCTCTTTTTCTCGGGGCCGGCCCGGAGGGTCCCGCTCACCCCAACAACCTCCTCCCCCAGGCGCCTCCTTGGCTGCACATCATGGAGGCCGTTTGGCACCTGTGGTTGCGTCCGGCTCCGCCGCCCCGAGGACTTGACTCTCCAGCTGCGGTGTCCTACTGCACTGCTGCTCACCCCCAAATCTGCCGCTGGCAGGCGGGGGGTCATCGCTCCTGTGTGGACGATCTTGCACGTCTTAGCAGCACTTTAACCGGCTGCAGCCACGACCTGCAGGTGGGGCATCTGCTGGTGTGCGGTCCACATCCACAGAGCAGGCAGCATTCCCACTGTACAACTGGCTTGTCCAGAACTTGTCCATTCCCGGTAGTCTTACACCATGGTTGGTTTCCTTTACTGGCATATGAGACTTTATAAAGGCCAAAGTTTTATTTTTCTAGCTTGTCCTGACTTAGCCATGGAATACCCCAATGGTAGTTTACATACTGTCAGTACAACTAGCATCAACTTTGCCCAAGGGTATATTGTTCATTGCTCTAAAAACAGAAGGGTTAACCAAGTTTGCCTACCTATGGACCGATGTTCCACATCTTTTTCCTACCAATCCACTCTACCTAGGCTCCAGTAGTCACCACTTTCCACACGCACTAGCAAAATGGAGATGATTATCAGTGGTGTGTTTCCTCACCAGGCACATGAGCTGAGGATTAGCCAACTGGTAAGTCAAGCAGTAGGCAACTGGTGAAGTCACACCATCTTCCATCTGGAGAGGACACTGATTAGCAGTCTCATTTTCCTGAATGCTGTTTTTTTTTTTTTTTTTTGTCATGACACGTAATATTTCTGGGTCCTTTATGCTGAATTGGTCTGAAACTGTAAAAAGGGTTCAAAATTTGCTCGAGAACAAAGAGATGCAATTCCATTTCATTAAAAGAACAAGATAAAAATGCAGTCTGTAGTGAGCCCTGTTCACATATATTTTCTATCATTAGGCATTAGTATGCTTGCCTTGAACTTCCCACTCTTGGGCTTTCCTTTGTAGATTTCATTTTTGAGGGTACAGTAAGGCTTTAAAGAATTTATTAGCATTTTTTGGTGTAAGTAAGCACAAAGTGAGTGCTAAAATGCTTATCATAGATAGCTTTATAAATTCCTTTCAACAGAAAAAGCTTTACACAGATTTTTGCTATGTGATTAAAACAGCTGTGGAATGTCTCTAGCCTTCAAATACTGTGCCTTACTTAGCTCAGAAAGGTTTTGTGTGGAACAGAGAGGTATTTCCAAGGCTCAGGAGGGAGTCTTTCAGTGACCAAATGACCAAACTGTTTCACTTCAACTTATCTAGGCACAGCCATAGCAAGCTGCTTCATGTTTCACAGATGAGCTTTTATGTACCTGCATTTATCTACAGTCCTAATATTTGACTCTGTTACCTAAAATTTGGTGCACACTCTCTGTGTATATATATATAAAATGTAGCCCAGCACAGAGCTATATTACCTAAACACAACTTTAGTTGTATTTGGCTAAGAGTTTAAGACTACACAATCTTTTCTGAAAAACAAACAAACAAAACAAAATCACAGTCAGAAGCTGGTTTTTCACTTAATTTTTATTTCTTTCTTGTAGATGGGGAAGAGTTCCTTCCTGGTACCAGCTATTTCTGCTAAGGTACTTAGTTTTGCAGAAAAAGAAACTTCCCCACATGCTTTGTTTTGCTGTGCCCTTAGAATATGATGTAACCTAATTTTATAGCAAGTTTGTATAAAACAAATTATATATAGAACATAAGCAGAATTGAACTCCTTCAATAAACCACAGCAAACAGGCTGTGAAAACACTGCACTTTTTTTTTTTCCTATTACTTTCTCCTTTTTTCATCTCTTTTCCACTGGTCTTGTTCATAGGGTTTCCCCTGAGAACTTGCTGAAAAATTTGTTTCTTCCTATGCAGATTAAACAGTACTAGGCATTTTCATGAGCCATGGCATTTCTTCCTAAGGTGACCTGTTAAAGTGGCCTGCCATCCCAGTCCACATTTTGCAGACATGCTTCTAAACACTTTTTTTCCTCCTCCACTGCATTCCCAGACCCCTTTTCCTCTTCTTTCTTTTAGCCTGTCCTATTTGCCCACTAACTTCCCATGCTTTCCTTTTGATGGTTTTCTAATCAGCCTCCCCTGTCCTTGCCCCTCACAACTCATAGGAGAGATGCTGCTGCTTCCTGAAGATATGTATGATAGCTCTTCCAGCCAACAGTAATGCTAATCTTCATTAACTCATTTTCACATATTGTGGACTAAGCTATGTCGGCCAATGGACACACTGATACGACTGAAATGCTCTTGGCAGCGAGTCTCTGCCTCTGCTCCCCAGTTTCCAGACTTAGCTTTTTGCCCCTTGGAACAACTCTGATCTCAGAAGACTCTTCCTCATAATCTATGTTTGGTGGGGGTTTTTTTGGTTTTTTTTNTTTTTGTTTTTGTTTTTGTTTTTGTTTTTGTTTTTTTTCTCAGTCTTCTGGTCTTGCATTTGTCTTTTTTCTGTTTGACTAACAGATTTATTTTTTAAAATCACATCAAGTCTCAACCAAAAGAAATTAACACAGTTTTAAAGCTAAATGTTCCCTGCATGCTGGCAGCAAAACTGATGCGTCCTGTCAAAGGACACTGGTGAGGGTTTTGTTTTCTTTCCACCAGAAATTCTCATGCTCCAAACTGTTTCTTAGCTATCAATGGCTGAGTGCAGTTAGAGAACTATCTCTTTTTAGTTTTCAGTTACAGAACTATCTCTTTTTAGCCATTAGTCTTCCTCCTCGCCTTTGGCTTTGTTTTAATTTTTTTCATGATCCAATGAAAATGTTAGTAACGGAAGAGTTTTCTATTTTCCACGTGTCTTCCTCCTATTTTATTTGCATTTGCCAGTGGGGCCAAAGAAAGGAAGTGATTTCTTTAGAAGTTTATTTGAAAAAGCTGTGCCAAAATATGCTGTTCTGCATTATTTTGTGGCCTTGTGAAAATTATGCAGCATTTTATGAAGCTTTAAATTTTAATGTGAGATTCTCAAGAATGTTCCGTTTGCAAACCTAGGCAGATATCTAAGCACATGAACATTCAATATGGTAATCAGAGAAAATTATTTTATCAAAAATGGCTTTTTAGGCATTTATTTAGTTGCTGCAAAGTCAATTTATTACACAGGCACACTCAAAGTGCTCTGCCAAGTAACTTAACTGTTACTTCTCTGCACCTTTTCTAAGCCAGTGTTTACCACCTTTACAAGTCTGCACTTAATTCCAAGCCAGTAGATTTTTTGCCTTCTTCAAATGCTCAGACATTTCTGTCCTTGTTCAGGGGCTCAGATGCACCAATTTGAAAGCTGACGTTATGCTTCTTGTTTAAACTGGTGCAGAAATCGAGCTATGTCCACCCAGAAACTTGCCATGATATCAACTGGAGACAGATTCATTAGGAAGACCAAACCAAAAAGGAAGCTCTGAACCCCTGCAGTAAATGCAGATCCTGCTTTCTGCTTTAGAGGCCAAGGTCATACATGCAACTCCAAAAAAGTGTTGGCTTGAGCTTTCCTGTAAATGAGAATGAGTATGTCATGTATATGTTACATAGGTATTGGTTTTACATCAAGGAAGAAGACAAATATTTTGCCCTTGCCAAACCAAGTATAAGGGACTACTGTTCTCAGTTTACCTGTTTGTTCCCCATATCATGTTTTGTTTCACGGATGGAAAATCCTGTGCCCAGGTCCTCACTGCTGGCTTGTTTGCTCAGGGATATGGAAACTCTTTGGCCACATCAGAATTAACAAAATGAACAGGGCCAGACCAAATGCTTGAGCACTGGTTGTGCATAGTCCATGAAGTGGTTTAGTGCCAACTAGGCTTCACCAAAACAATAGGTGCCAGCCTGTAGTTGAGGAACCAGCATAGGAGAAACTCAAGCCCTAATGTGCAGATTCCTATTGGCCTGGTTTTAGGAACAGTACACTTTAACTCTTGTTGGTTGTGAGATGTGCTAGGCTAGTTAGCCACAGGGCAGCAGAAAATGAGCCCTGGACTTTTTTATTCACTGGTAGAGACATGGCCTTGACCCCACAACGATTTTGGTGGGAGGAGGGGAAGCAGAGAAGGAGGGAACCAGCAGAGTGTCCACTAAGAGGGCTCCCTTTTTAAGAGCCAGCTTTAAAAATGAGACTCATAATTGAGTGGTTTCTGCTCTGAATTTCTTCTGTATATGACATTATACTACCATTAAAGTAAAAGTTAGTAGGGAGGAAATAAGGACTCAAGTCTCCTTGTGTCCAGCTGATTACCCAAAGTGGTAGTTTTGACCAAATTTTAAAATGTTTGTTCTATTTCTGATCCCAGGATTCAGGATCAATTCAAACAGAAAGGTTTCAGCATGCTCCTCTTCAGAATAATTAACAGAGTGGAGGTTATGGCACTTTTTAAAAAGGAGAAGTAATATGGAGCTTTTCATATAATGTTCATCAACTGCAACAGCAAAGAGTCTGAGGCAGGATGAGGGATTTATGGTGAAGCTGAATTAGTGCACAAGATCTTCACACGTAAACAATTACTTCCAAACGACAACAGACAAGTTGAAATACTGGTTTAGGAATTCAGAGACGTGCACTTGGTTAACAATTAATATTTAATGCTTTTTAAATCAATATGTGTAATCTTTAGGAGTAACGACCATAAGAAAATGTTAGCTTAACATTAGGAATAAATTTTATGTTATGACTGAGACTGGTCTGTGGGTTTTATTGCATTACACTGGATGTGGTTTTCACCAGCTAAAACTGTCTGGCTCCTTATAGAAGCTTGATTTAAGGAGCTTGAACTAGTTTCCTTTGGGAACTGCAAGCTCAAAAAATTGAATTGTTAACTGGTAGAAAAAAATTACAGAACATTTTTCAAAGTATACAGTGGTGAAGAAAGGAAATGATTACTTGGAGTTGGGGGCGTAGAGTGAGAAAGTGCCTGCCTCACGCATCTGTGGGTGGAAAGCCACAGTTGGCTTATACATTTACTTTGTTTCTTCATCTACCATTGGTCCAATCACAAGAACTAATTGCAGTCAGTTAAGTCAGCGTTTCCCTATTCTATTGAATATTGAAAAACCAAGCAGAGAAGTTAACATGATTTAGAAAGAGCTTCTCTGCATTTCCACTGGACTAGAATAATATGCAACTAGGATAATAATGTCCAAGCCTTCATTTGCAGCATCACTCTTATTGTTACTCATGAATTTTAAGAATGAAACATTAATTGATAAACAGAGCTTAAACTACTCAAAAATATTGTCTCAAAAGATTTTGTTTCACTCCTGGCTTACCTCTGCCACTTCAGTTTCAGTCAATCAGAATTCATCCATAGGTTAATTGCAGAAATAAACAACATTCCTAAAGGGTGAACTGATTAAAAGTGACACTGATTCAAATGGAGACTGCTTTGATACAGGAGAGTCTTCCTTCATATTTCCCGTACACTTTAAAACAAATAAATAAGACAATGGATATAGAAACATGTCCTTTTAATAAATTTTGAGGGTTTTTTTCTGACTAAAAGTCAGTATAGTTTAAGTCCCATTGTACTTGCTATCAGAAGAAATTTGGAAAATTTCAATTAGGCAGAGTCCAAGTTAAAATGTGGGGAAGGAAGTATGGAAGGGAGATCCTCACAAATCCTATTTATTTATTCTTGTGGAAAAGCAAGAAATGCAAAGAAAAGGGTGACAGATAACAGACAGAAATAAAAATTGCAGAATGAAAGGAGAAAAAAATGGGCTCCTTGGCCAAAGTAAAAGCTGAGCCATAAAGTGGAGAAGCAGCTTTATGCGGAAACAGAAAGAGATCACAACCTTTTCCCCACAACACGTTCTGCAGTATAAATAACAAAGGCATGTCTGAGGCTCAAAATAAAGGGAACAAATTGGTTAGCTACAGCGTGGCAGCAGAGGCAAAGATTCTCCATGCAATCAGAGAAGAAATACTGATGATGAAAAGGAGGGCAGAGAAACTGGAGCATCAAAAATTTGACAGTCAGTGAAGGACCAACTATGTGAACAGCAGTAATATTTGGCTGGTTAATGAAGCCACTGAAGAGAAGACTCCATGCCCAGAGCTAGGTGACCATGGAGGGAGAAGGAAGGCAGGACTGACAGCAGCTGAAAAGTTCAGTGATGAAGTGTGAATATATCAAAAACCTCTAGATTCTGACATTTTTCTCTCTCAGGAACAGAACACCAGCATAAGCTGACTGAGACTCTGAAGTTATTAGGCTTACTGATCTTGGCTAAATCCATTGGTAAAAAGAACTCCTCTGCAGGCACTGGAGGAAGCAAAGAAGTTATTCTGGACATCCAGTGATACAATTTATATAGACCAATATGTAACTAAGTAACCATGCATGTATCTTCTAGTTTTAAATACTGTCCTTTTCCCAAGCAGATCATCTGTACTTCAGCAACATATCCTTAATGTAGGGAGCTGAAAGTTACCATTTTTGTGTGTTTCTTTAAGTACCATACTTCAGTCTTCATGTGATAAAGTATCCCTTTCCTAATCCTAGCTCATTATTTTTTCAAAACACACGGACCCAAGTGTCCTGTTCCTCTCTTACTACCAAGAGATGAAAATGGAGGTGACACAAATCTGGAGGGGGAGAATTTTCCACCCTTACACCTAAAATTGAGTTTTCATACGGGGAAATTTTACCCAATGAGTAAATGTGGAAGAATCCTCATGTAAGTAATTTTGATGAAAGCATATTCATGTATAATTTTCAGGTTATTTGTTAGTGGTGTCTTCTTGTGACCCTAATTAAAGTAAGAGTTGCAGGTGACCCAACAGAAACGGAAGAATGATCATTTCCTGTGGCCCAGTTTAATGAATGCATTATCTTTAAACCTAGATTTCTGCATCGAGAACAATAACATACCAATGCTGTCTAATGAAATCAGCCTCAATTGTCATGACCTTTCGTTTACTTAACCTTTTGCTTCCATCGTTAATTATATGTGTTTTATAGTTAGTGTAGAGGGACTGATCATTAGCAAAACCTATCAAGCTTGCTTTCTTCAGAAGAAAGAGGAAAAGCTAACAAACAAGCCTGGAAAGAAGTAAGGAGATGAAGCATTCATGAGAGAGATGAAAACTGAACTCTCTTCAGTGGCAACATACAAGGCAAGTAGTTGGTAAGACATTCTTGGAAAAAGCAGAAGATATTTGCCAGCATATGCATGGTTTGTACTTGGTTTGGTTTTCACCTTGCATAATCAGGGGTTACACCAATAAAAGAATATAAACTGACAATCCTCTGAAATTGTGACACTCATCTGGCCTAACTGCGTATTTAAAATATTTGACCTGGTTTGGAGCTTGCAGTACCCTTCTTCTGCTTTCAAACATACTGATATCATTCATTGCTTCAGAACCTGCCATATACAGAAATTAAGGATTTTGCCTTTTCCAGCTTCTCTTCAAACATTGATTGTTTCTAGAAAAAAACTAAGAAACACTGCAAATACCTCTTCCAAAGTCTACCAAGTTCCTTTGAACCTGCAGAACTTTTACTTTTGAAAGGTGATTTAGTAAGACAAAGATTTTATTTCCTTGCATAAATTAGCTTTCCTGGTCAATCAAAGAAGACCCTTGAAGGCAGATTTATTGCTTGCAACGATCTTGTTTGAAGAGCAGTCCATTCTAGGAGTGTATCCCAGGACTGACAGGAGTTGTAAACTTGAGACAAATTGTACAAAAAGGGACAGATGAAGAGAAAACCCAACAAGAATATCCCTTTTCTCTTTAAAACTCATGGTAGCTTTGATGTGTATTTTTGCACGGGGAGAGTTGAGTTGCTCCACAATTTCTATGAGACAAAACCAAGAAAGGACCTGTGACGTGGCCCTCTGGAGCCCGGCTAGCTCTGACCCACCACACCATGGTCCAGAAGGACCACACCGAGTGTGGGGAACTGTCGCTGCAGGTGTTGTGTCAGTGACAGAACCTCAGATCTCTGGCTCTATGGAGGCAGACCGCTGTCAAGGGAGAGACGAAGGGGAGAGAGGAGGCTCTTCTGCTCTCAGGTTCCATCATCATCATTGATGTCCGCCATCAATGAAGGGAGGAGAACAAAAGACCTCCAAGCGCTCCTGTGCAAGGGGTTTTAAAAGGTTACAAATTAAGGGGCGGGCATAAACAGTAAACCAATCAGGGAACCATAAGGGAGGATCATAGGGTGGGGTTTACATAACACAATCCAATGGGGACAAGGGGAGGAGAAAAGGGGTCACATGGGCCAATGGGGCATCGAGGTTTAGGAGATTTCCAAGGGGGGTGGATATTTCAGGGATTGTCCTGTGTGGAGATTGACAAGCGAAGGTCTGGAAGGAGGGGCAGGGTTTGGGTGATGGATGGGGAAGGTACTGGAATAAGGGGAGGAGACATGTTGAAGGGCGGTTTAGGGGAGGGGACAATTGAGGAAGAAACCATTGCAAGCAAACGGGGGGGGGGGAACATAGGAACAAACTACAACAATATAATTAACAATTAAATCAGGAAAAAACATGCGCCGCAACAGACCTGCACAAAGACTAAAAAGTGTCTTAGAGAAATGAGAGGCTGTTTAAAGATGAATTTCATAAATGAGTTATAAAAGCATTTTCTCTGCTCAAGCGCAAAACTGCAAGGAGTAGTTGATAGATCAGACAGTCACAATGCCATTCAGTGGGACCTGGACAGGCTGGAGCAATGGGTTGAGAGGCATCCTCTACATTCAACCAGGAGTAGAGACAAGTTTTCAACCTAGGAAAGAACAATTCCATGCACCAGCAAATGTTGGAGGCTGCCTGTCTGGAAAGCATCATGGCAGTAAATGAGATGGGGGCTATGGTTGCCATCAAACTGGACAGGAAACATATTCTGGAATGAGTCCTGCAATGGGCCACATAGATGATGAAGGGATTAGAGCATCTGTCATGTGAGAGGAGAGAGTTGGAACTGTTTATCCTGAAGAACAGAAGGCTCAGGGGGAACCTGATCATTTAGGTAACAAATGCCTAATGGGGAGAAGGAGAGAAGACAGAGCCAAGTTCTTCTTGTGACGCTCAGTGAAAACACAAGAGGCAATGAACACAACTGGAAATATTGGAAATTCCATTTAAACACAATTTAATTTGAATGCTCATATAGGTTGTCCAGAGAGGTTGTGGAATCTCCATCCTTAAAGATAATTAAATTTTGACTGGACCCAGTCCTGAACACCCTGCTGTAGGCAACCTTAGCAGAGGAGGATTGGATGATCTCCAGAGGTGCCTTTGTCAGTGACTCTTTGATTTTGTGACCTGTGAAATAAGGCAAGCCATGTAAAGACACCACATTAGTTATGGTAAAAAATGCTAACCTGGGTGAAACCTGTATCTGCAATTCACCTGGAGCTGTACAGAGCTGCATGGGCTCACTTGGGTGGAACAGCTTGCAAGATCAGTGCTCAGCTAAGACCATGTTAAAATTAAGGAAATTGAAAAAACTCTAGCTCTTCTTAACTTAGGACACAAAATCACCTGGTCAAATATTTGGATAATTCCAAGTAGAGTTTGTTATAGTGGAATATGATATGATAAGTGCAGCATATAATTGGAGCTGGTCAACTAAGAAATAAATTGCTTGCTGAATCCAGGAAATGGTTTTAGACAGGTCTCTTAAATGTATTTTTGGGAGCAGAGGCAACCAGTGTGGCATTTTGTTCTCTGTACCTCAGTTAAAAAATAAAGGAAAATTGGAAAATCCTTTCTTTTCTGAGCATCTGCAATGTGCAGACCGGAGAATTTTCCAATAAGTGATTGTTGTGGAATGATAAATGTTTCCTTCCTCAAATCTGCTCACATAAAACAGTAATGCCATGTATATTGTGGCATGCAGATCTGATTTTATCACCAGGAAATGTATTCATCAGCTGTAGGTGCCAAGGACTAACTGGCTCTATGTATTTCTCTGCCTCTTGGCCAGCTGACTTGGGGTAGCCAAGGACTATATTATTAAACTCTCTAAATTTAAAATAGTGGCCAGGTGCAACCTCATAATTGGAGATGGTGCCTCCTCTTTCTAACTTGTGAGTTGTGCCCTACATTGCTGAGAAATAAACCTAATTGGTTCAGTATTTATGCAGATGAGTAAGTTCCTGTGTTCAGACCCATCTTCTGTCACTGTTTAGTTTACTATTAAATTTACTACTGTATATTTTTCATCCCAGTATCTGAAAGCCTTACAGCTATTAATGAATTTTATTTCTTATGACAGCCATGAAGGAAATAGAAGTGTTCTCCTAATTTTACAGATAGACAACATAAACTAAAATAATTTATTTTCTTGTTATTGCTGCTGGCTATATGATTGAGTTGAAAAGTGAGCTGCTATCACTTTAATTTCAGCTTAGTAGCCTATTGATTAGACTATTTTTCTTATAAAGTAAAACCTTAAAATTTTAAATAAATTGAATTAGATTATTCAAACATAGAGGTTAATTAGGCCATTAGCAAAGCTGAAACCACTGAACTTTTAAAGATTTACTATAGATCATAGAGATCTGAGTAAATAAAACATCAACTTTGAAAGCTTCTCTGAGAAAACATCTGAGAATGTCATGTGTAGAATTTTACTGTTAAAGAAGTGTTCAGCTTTGCATTAAAGTCAAAGGGAATCACAGATCTGACCTGGTAAAATAAGCACAAGTTTTCCACAGCCTTCATCAACTTTCAGTTAAAAAAATGTTTGTACATATGTTTACGTATTTCGTTGTAACTTCTACACCACTGATTTACTAAGTCAACATACAGTAGCTATTTGAAATACTCTCAGATTATGATCTGATTTGAGGTAAACCCCCCTAACAGTACAATATAAATGTAAAAGTATTGTAACATTTACAATGCACTAAACAGAAACATATCAAACACAGGATGTCTTACTAGAACAGAAATGAACACTACCATAATTACATGAAATAACCATCCTAAATCAAGGAAATTGGGACAAATATTCAACCAGTTTTGAAGTAAAATGTGATTTTGAAAAAAGGAAGGTATTCCAAAGTTAGAGATTAGGTTTAATATAATAGATACATATATATTTACTTACTAAAAGTAAGTAAATTCATTACTCTAAGTTCATCTCAAATAAGTGGTCATTTGGAGTGTTTCATGACAGTAATTCAAGAGTCTTTGAATTACTTAAGAATTTTTTGATGGCTTAAGAAGTTCTTTTCTATTTATTGGTTACTGGTCAGAGATTATAATCAGGTAAGATCATTGCTCTCCTAACTGTATGTGTTACACAACATAGCAGTGCTACTTGCCACTTAGCATACTTCCAGTGAGTTATTTTTGGTACTTAAAAAATATTAACCCCATTTTAAGGGTACAGAAATTGTACAATAGAGTTTGGGAAATCTAATCTGCCTGCTAAAAATGCTTTCTCAGATGGGAATAATATTCATTCACTTTCCCTTTTTACAGCATAAGAATGAAAACATCTCTTAATGAAAGTCTTTACAGAAAAGCATTTTCCACAAAATTTGTTAACCACAACTCTCACTGCCTTTCTAAAAAATAACTACCAATCTAAGGAAGAGTCTAAGGAAAGCCTAGACAACTGTCTCCATCAGCACGCCATTTTCTTAATGTAGGTGACAAATGGTGGGATTCATGCACTTCAGCTTGGTGACATGCTACATATGTTACTTGAAAGTTAATAGCAGAACACTCAGAGGAAAATTGAATGGAAACCAAACCACAAGGAATTTTATGTAACTCCTTATTATAGATGTAGATGTAGATGTAGATGTAGATGTAGATGTAGATGTAGATGTAGATGTAGATGTAGATGTAGATATAGATGTAGATGTAGATGTAGATGTAGATGTAGATGTAGATGTAGATGTAGATGTAGATGTAGATGTAGATGTAGATGTAGATGTAGATGTAGATGTAGATGTAGATGTAGATGTAGATGTAGATGTAGATGTAGATGTAGATGTAGATGTAGATGTAGATGTAGATGTAGATGTAGATGTAGATGTAGATGTAGATGTAGATGTAGATGTAGATGTAGATGTAGATGTAGATGTAGATGTAGATGTAGATGTAGATGTAGATGTAGATGTAGATGTAGATGTAGATGTAGATGTAGATGTAGATGTAGATGTAGATGTAGATGTAGATGTAGATGTAGATGTAGATGTAGATGTAGATGTAGATGTAGATGTAGATGTAGATGTAGATGTAGATGTAGATGTAGATGTAGATGTAGATGTAGATGTAGATGTAGATGTAGATGTAGATGTAGATGTAGATGTAGATGTAGATGTAGATGTAGATGTAGATACACATACACATACACATACACATATACATATACATACACATACACATACACATACACATACACATACACATATACATATACATATACATATACATATACATATACATATACATATACATATACATATACATATACATATACATATACATACAGAACACTTCCTTATAGCCTTCATTACAGCCTTTTATGGGTTTGGATGTCTAACTCTCCTTAAAAATCCCTGTGTCATCCAGCTATAAACTGACACTTAATAAGGGGAGACAAGCCTCATTCAGCTCTGTAGAACCATCCTATTGTGCTTAGCCAGACCTGGGAACATGTAAATAAACACATACGCTAACACAGCAGGAAGTCTGAGGTAAAAAGGATTCATTTTTTTTCTTTTCTTTTCTTTTTTTTTTTTTAATAATCAGTCAGCAACTTTGAGGGGGCAAATAGCAAGAATGAGGAAAGAAGGAGGTAAGGCTTTTACCCCTTCATTATCTCTATGGTCAGAAAAAAAAAAAAAGAGACTGTTAGAAACAGAAGAGAATTTCAACTGAACCCACATCATCCTGCACTGATTCACTCTCCAGGCTCTGTCTGTGAAAGCTGAACTGTAGCCATGCAAGTATACAACTTTTGTTTATTGAAAGGGACCTAGAGGTTAAAAAGTGAGTGAAGCAAGCAGGTGAATTAGATTAGGTGAATTAGATTGTGTGGGGTGAATTCTTTTTCTTGCTTGCTTTTTCCTTACCTGACATATATTTTTTTAAGGATTCATAGAGCTTGCAATTCAAAATAAGAATGAAGATTAATAAGAGGGTATCAGAAGTCAATGAGTTAACAGTACTTACAACTGTAAGTAATCTAACTGTTGTCATATTTTCTGCAGACATTTTGAAAGAAATATAAAGAACCTGATTGAAAAAGGATAATGAAATAGCCTGGAAGTTGAGAGCTGTTAATAAGTGCAAGGAACAGCACAGGAAGAATCACAAAGTTGTGGTTTTGTTTTGTTTTAATGATTTTAACAAATAGACTGATTGGAGACAGGAACTGACATCTTGCTAACAAATGACTTCATCACCACAAATTGAATTCAGTGGGAAGCGGTATGTGGAATGTTGTTCGGAGATGTGGCAGCACTGCCCCCTCCCAGAGCCGGCTGTCCTGTCACCTGCTCTCTCCTGCATGAATGCTCCTGCTGAATCCCTGTTGACACAGAAGAAAGTAGATCGGGAGCAAAGAAAAATCCTATAAATGAAGCTACTCTTTCGTTTCTCTTTGCTCCCCCATTCTAACGCACTCCTGACATCATCCAAATTTTGTATAAAGCTCATTGTCCCTTCTCTTGAGAGACTCCACTGAGCAATGCTGCTATTCTTTCCAACATGTCTGCCCCAGGAATCAGCAAGGCAAGTGAAGAGCCATCTTTCAATATACTTTGAAGAAATTGAACAATCTTTTATCCCTTTCCTATTATATTTTGTTTTAAATGAACTTGGACACTCCTTCTACCAGCTTTGACTGGTGTTCAGCAAGTAAGCCTATTCTTTGAAAAACCAGCAGGCCCACTGTGTAAGTGATATGAAAACTACATAGAGGCTACTAGTAAATAATTTTGTCAAAAAAAATTTATCCAACCAGGAGAGATCTAGCAGCAGACCAATTCTCTTGTCCTTTCGGAACCTCAAACAAAATCATAATAAAGCACAAAGTAAATGAAACTTGGGACATACACATTTACTATGTGTATGAAAGACAACAAAGTAGTTAGAGGCAAACTTCCATGGAGGAAAGTACCATTGTTCTGCTGACTTCATGTGGCAAATGTGACCTACATTGCAGATTATGTCCTGACCTTTAGAGTACCACCACTGCTGAACCCCTGGACAATTCAGTGTTCCAGATGAAGTAAGGAAGGGCTGGGGACTCCCCTTTCTCTGTCAAAGAAAGACAGAGGTAGAGCAAGCTGCCAGAGAAGAGCATGATCTGGAGTAAAAAATGCTGTAAGCCCTTCTCTCAAAAGACAACAGTCTATTTATTACACTGATCAAAGTGAACTTCAACTATTTTTTCTTCAGAGAGTGTTAAATAATTTTTTTTGTCCTGCTGTTGCCTAATAACTGTTTCACCTATCCATAAAATACTACAGGAGTTAGGTTTTACCTGTTGTCAATTTTAACGGGAAAGGAAGTGGTGACCAACAATCTGTTTCATAACAGTGAAATTGCTTTCTCGTTCTTTCTAAAACATTACATTTTTGCATACTCTAGGAATCATCATCATCTCCCCTTCATAAAAAATAAATGAAAAACTCCTCCTCAAAATATTTTTGAACTTTAGAAGAGAGGATTGGAGATTTGGTGAAATTTACTGGTTTGTTTTTTTTCATTTGGTGTGGAATGTCACTTTCAAATTCACACAATCAAAACTCCCAAGTTTTCTACTTGCATCTTTCTGCATTACACCAGAAACCAGGCTTGTGCAGTTGGTCAGTTAAACTTTTGTTAATGGAACTGGATGAAAAGCAAGTCCAAAAAGATCAGCCAGAAAAGGGAAAAAAAAATCAACTGGTGTTATTATCTCTGCACTTAAACCTAACAATTAGCTGGACTTACATGGAAGCTGGACTTATATGAAAAACATGTCTTATATACTAGAAATAGGATAAGTTTTCTTCCTCAGTGAGTTGTGTCTCACCTCAATCCCCCTCCAAGAAACTCATGTATCTACAAGGCACCACTTGGAAGACTTCTGACCTTGGTTTTTGAGGTACAAAAAGGACATGAAAAACTACAGACAGCTCTTTGCTGCCTGTGTGTTTGGGAGAATTCAGCTGTGCTGTTGAGTTCATCACAAGCCTGTAGTGATGGCTACTGATTTATGCAGCATGGACCATGAATGGAAGAGGAAACAGCATGTGCTCAGGGGAGATGCAAAGGAATTGAAAATTCAAGGTCTTTAGGATGTCAAAGCAATTTGCTCAGAAGTCTGCACATTTGCAAGGCAGTGCTCGTCTTGCTGCCCCTTTTGTATCTCTATTCCTTTTCCTCTCAGGCAGTGATGTCAGTTGCACTGTTTTCCACTGATTTCTGAATCAGACAGCATTTCCACCTCACTAATAGCAAATTGCATTGTCCTTAGCACCAGTGGGCACATAATTTGGCACACACATTAATTTCTAATGTGATTATTTAAGGTATTAATCTATAAATGAGCTCAAGGATGGAAAAAACTGCAGGACTAGCTTCCAACATTCTAAGGACAGGTTTAGTGTGATATTTGGAAATCAAAATTTCATAGGAGTATATTTAAGATGCTCCTTTTCTCTTTAACAAGATTACTTTTTCCATCAAGTCTTCTACTAATATGCTTCGTAATGCAATATAGCAAGATGTTCCACTGTGGGCTGAGAGTCAGTAATTGTATGTATTTTTTCAAAAGAAAGTTGAAGCCATAAATCCTAGCTGACCAAGAGCTGGTGTAGAACTTTAACTAAGTCCATGGTTGTGCTGACAGCAATATTAATTCAAACTTATATCCTGCAGAGACAAAAATACATAAAACATACAGGTCTGCACAAGCTCATTTGCCAAATTATTAAAAGGTTAAGAAGCTAAAATCCATGCTTTTCACATGCATAGCTTTTCATAGTGTAGTGTTTTTCTTGTCAGGCTCAAAAGCATATCTACTTTGCTAGAGTTTGAAGGAAGGAAGGAGAAATATGAAGAAAACAGCAGGTGATGAACAGATGGAAAAAACGGCTTTTTTTTCCTCACAGCTCAGCTGGAAGATCTATCAGGATATTAGGTAAAATTTGTGTGACTTCTTGTACCTAGAACTTGCTATATTGTTGCCCATTTTCCCATAATTCACTTATTAAGAGTCTCACTTAGCGGAAATTTGGTACAGAGCTACATAATGTCAACCTTTTTCAGTGTTGTTACTGAAGAGAATCATGAGTTTAGCCTGACTTCATTAATTTTTGAGATTTGTTTGTGAGTAGAGACTTAGTTAGAGTATCTCTTCTTCCTGTGACACACTAATCTCCAGTGCCAAAACTCACCTTGCGCAGCTGCTGAAGCTGTTTTTGTTTATACAAAGTTAATCCAGCTCTGAGCTACAGTAATGATATATATCCGTTTCACAACAGACACGGAAACTTTGTTCTTTTAAAACTATCCCTAGCATGTGTTCAATTGCACATCTTGGCTATCTGGCAGGCCAGTATCTAAGGAGTTACTATAATTCTTCCCCAAAGTTATTTCACTTTAAATAGGCCAAAGATCCAAACCAAAGAGGTTTTTAGATAAGACCGATTTGGGTTTTCATTAATGCTTAAACTCTAGTTAACAAACATTAATTAACTAGGATGATTATATTATAGACTGGACAAAAAACAAGAAAGATTTTAGTAATTTGAATGCAAAGCCCAGCATGCCAGTCTCAAGCAATGATCAATGAGATTTGCTAAAACAAATGTAACACATATGGTGATGCTTGGTATATTCTCCTGGTCTACTGGACTTTTAGAGACAAAGTTGTATCCAGGACTTGGTGTTTAACAGCCTTTGAAGAACTTTTTTTCTTCTAGGAACTTGTTTAGCTGCTCTTCTAACTCATTTGTACTTTGGGCTACTACAGTGTCCTGTGTCAATGAGTTTTTGTTTCCTTCGTGCTATCTGCAGTAATCCTTCCTTTTGTTCATATTGAAAATGCTGCCTGGAAATTTCACTGATGTTCATAATCACTTGGTGTGCACCTTTTTTTGTGCTATTTCTGACTTAACAGAGATCTATTATACACTCTTCCTCACCTCCAGCTCTGTTCTTTGGGTGTTTAGAAACTCCTCAGATAGGAGCAGTTTCATAACTTTGTCTGTCTCTGAGACATACTTTTTTCACTCTTTCTGAGCTGGGTGAGGAGGCAGAACTACTGCCCACAGTGTTCAGTTGTGTAATGGCATTTTCTATTTTTTCTTTCTTCTTCATTGATTTACCAAGGAAGATGGATTATTCTTCCATGTGAATACCATGAAAGAGATGATGTCTGCATGGAGGTAACACCTTGTGGCAGACTTGATGTTCCTTCTACCATACCTAGTGTGGAACATCTGATAGGAGCCATCACCAGTTCTTCAAAACAAAATGAACTCACATTTAATTGATGAAGGAATTGGCTTATGAGTCAATTAATTAACAAACTAGTTAACTGACACAACAGCCCTTGTAGTGGCCCTTGTTTCTAAATTGGGGTGGCCACATGCATGCCATATTGGAAATGGTTCCTGGCCTTGGACAGCTCCTTACTAGGGCTGGAAATTGCTTGGGAGAGGTGTGGCTGGGCGAGACTTTTCCAGGGACTCATTTAACAATTTAGCAGCACAGACACTTCAGTTCCAATGACCAGCAACAGTCCCAGGCACAGATTTACTTGTAGAGAGAGAAGCACAGGGTGGATAAGATCGGCACTGTGGTGTACGTGCTGAATGGGTGCAAGTCCTCTCAAATCTCTGACGTTGCTTCCCCATGCATTTGCACTGTATCTGGAGCACAAGAGAAGTGTTCAAAAATTAGATGAGTCCAGCTGTTTTCTTCTACAGTATACACGGAATACCTAGGAGATATGATAGCATAACATAGTGACCCTTAGGAGTGAGCACTGCTGAGGTCCTATTTATGTAAAATGTATCTTTAAAAAAGGAGATGATTCCTGTTAATAAGCAATTAAGTATTTATAAGGTAATCCAGGAATCAAGATCAGGTGTTGCAGAGGGGAGTAGAGGATTTTCTCTGATTTAAGATTAGGAATAATCAGGATTAGATACGGATGTTAGACCTTTGGAGCACACAAGTTCTGCAGAGTTAGCATACCCAGAAATCAGATTTGCTTAATTAGCAGGTTAAATAATTTTTAACATACATACCCATATATAAATCAGGCCTTGCATGGGAATAGATAGCTCCCCAAAACTTTATTTAAATATTACATAAGGGTATAATTTGTATGTAAATAGATCAATATTAACTCCTTTATGGTTGGATTTTGATTCTTTTATTCACAAGGAATCTGATGCCCTGGTTATGTATAGAAAACTGGCCAAAAATATTATTCAACCCCTGTTCCAGTCCTACTGATGGTATTTTTTTTGAAGACAGAGACAAAAATATAATATTTATCTTGTATATATGTAGCTGAGTGTAATTTTGTAGATTAATATGCTTAGATAATAATTTTTGTTCTTTGATTAATTATTTAGGCGCAGCACAAAAATCAAAGTTTCAGGTTAAAGTAGCTATTGTCTGCTTTTATGAATAGCCAGAAACTAGGTCATTACAAGAACTGGAAACATCCCAGTGGTCTGTCATATTCTATATTTTTATGTGTAGGTAATACACTATATTGTTAATGTGAGATCTGGCATGTCTTATTGCAGAACACCCTAATTTAAGTTGTGTCAGCTGTGAAACTTGCCAAGGGAGGTAGAAGCCAAGCACAGTCTGTGGATGCTATGCTGTCTTAGCAACTTTTATGTGACAGCTCAGAAGTCTCTTGACCTCATGACCTAAACATCCTTGCATATGAACACAAAAATTTTAAAACTCTAGGTTTGTGCTTTGTACGTCTGGGTGAGCTGCACAGCGCATGATTTTGGTGCTCCATGCAGCCCTACAATAAATCCAGGACGGGTGGCCTGAACATGAGGCTCTGCTAGTAGAGTCTTCTTCATGGGAAACTCATTTTAGCCCCTGGAAGATGGTGGCAATAAATTAAACTCCTCTGTAGTACTTATCTCCCTGCAGCCTCCTTCTGCTGCTGTTTCCTGTGCATTCCTGTCTGCTTGTCCCACATGGCTGCTAACAACATGAGTACGGTGCCTTTGCTCCGTGCTGCCAGGTGCCCTCTCTGGCATCTCACGCATGTTACAGGCTGCAGAGTGCTGGAGAGTGTCACTTTCCTTCACTTCTGTAACTCAACTTACAAGGAACCAATGTACGAGTAAACTTCACCCAACAGTCAGTGATTCTGTGCCACTTTTTGGCTATGGCTATCTTTTCTAGCACTTTGTAACAGCTGTTTTTATCGTGGCTTCATTTTCCATAAGTTAATCTTTTTATACATACATTGTCTTCAGAAAAACTGAGCTGTAATTATGGAGGGTTTGTCCAGAGCATACAAAATGGACAATTCATCTCACTGAGATTCCTCTGAGGTGGCCCCAAAATGCTCAGGGAGGGAAGTGAGTAACAGCCTAAGATAATAGCTCAGAGTGATGTAAACCATTCTGCTTCTTGTCCTGCATATCCTTTCCTTTATTCCCAGGCTTCACATCCCCTTTCTTGCCCCAAGGAAGTTATGCAGATGATGATATAAGCAAGTGTGACAAGACTGGCTATTCTATGCAGTTATTTTCCCCAACTGTATATATGATTTAGATGATTAACTCTTCACTTACAAAGTTGCACTCACTTACAGAGCTGAATTCTTTGGAAACAAGCACAATCCAATGACAAACTTCTCTGAAAAATAATAGATATTATAAGAAAGAAAAAATACTATAATAAGAAAAAGTAATAGTGTTGCTATTTATTATCATTATATACTTGTGTTCTAGTGTGCTCAAAGTTTGTCAGATGTTTTGAAAGTAACAGAGCAGGAATGACCTTCCCTCTCAAATGTGGGTATGTCAAACCATCCTTTAAAACTGATGTTTGTTTGACTATCTCCTGGCTCGTATTCCCAAGCCATGGTACCAAAAAAAGAGCTACCTACAAGATACATCCCCAAACTAAACTGGATTCAGAATCCCACAGGTACAGCTGCAAACCCAAGTGATCAGTTCTATGTGTCAGGGAGGACAAGGGAGGCCACAAGGTTCAGGAGCACCCAGAGGTACATGCTGTAAAACAGACTCCCCTGATAGAGTTTTGTCCCTCAGCAGGTGCCTTGTTGCACAGAAACCTTGCCATATGTCCAAATTCAGGGAGAAAAAAGGTGAGTGACAAAGATGCTGAGCGGCCTGAAAATTTCAAAATTCAAATGTGGGTTTCATGCAGTACAGGAAAACACACACATAAAATAGAAATCTGGAAAATAATATTTTTAATATTTTTTTTCCGAAGCTAAACCCAGGATAACACCCCCAATGCCATCCTTCCACAGCCTTCCCACAAGCTTTTAAAAAGACACCTTAAGGTACACAACATTTCCATTTGCTTGGCTAGCTCTTCAGGCACAGTCCTTAGCCCCATTCTACCCTCTGGAAAATCCTCTAGTCAAGGAGAAAAATGAGAGAGAAAACTGGTAACACTCATCATGTCTGGGTTGGTTTGTTTTCTGCCTGTGTGTGTTTGGGAGGCCCCAAGAGATAGTGGAAGCTGACACAGAGGTAGTGGTTATGGGTGGGCAAGTTTTATTTTAAAAAGTGGCAGAATAGAAGATAAGGGATGTGGTGGGCAATCTTAGGAATGCAGGGCAGGAAATGCATGGTGAATTAGTGTCTTGCCATGGGGGAAGGTATACATCTATCCTCATCACTGTCAATGGTCAAAACTGATGTTGAGAGAAACATCAATCTATGACTGTCATGGTTTAACCCCAGCCAGCAATCAAGCCTCACGCAGCCACTCATTCATTCCCCCACCAGTGAGACTGGGGAGAGAATCAGAAGGTTAAAGCCAGAGAACTCAGGAGTTGAGATGAAGACAGTTTAATAGGGAAAGCAAAAGCCAAGCACACAAGCAAAGAAAAGCAAGGAACTAATTCATTGCTACTCATGGGCAGGCAGATGTTCAGCCATTTCCAGAAGAGCAGGGCCCCATCATGTGCAATGGTGACTTACGAAGATAAAAATGCCACCTAAACATCCTCCCCCACGTCCCCTTTCTTCCTTCCACTTTATATACTGAGTATGGTGTCACAGGGTCTGGAATATCCCTTCGGTCTGTTGGGGTCACCTGTCCCGGCTGTGTCTCCTCCCAGTCTTTAACTCACCCCTCAACTTCCTTTCCAGTGCAGCAGCATGAAAAGCAGAAAATGTCTTGGCTCTGTTCAAACCCTGCTCAGCAATTACAAAATCATCTCTATATTATCAACCCTGCATTCAGCACAAATCCAAAACACAGCCCCATACCAACCACTATGAAGAAAATTAATTCCACATGGGTTGAAACCAGCATATTCCATACCATTTACATCATGCTTAGGTCCCACAAGACTCAATACAGCCTCATTAACTACTACCCTCCTTCCAATTCTTTGATATAACACACAGATATTGTTCCCTTAGCCTATGGACCACTCCTGCAAAATGTCCACACAATGTCCAAAAAGGTCTTTTGGATTTATGCAGTCTATGACTTTGGGCTCCATCTGTTATGGTCACTCAGGACAGGAGAGGTGGTGTATGTGGGGAGTTACTGGGCACCAAAGCCAGCTCAGGTCAGGTCACTGCTGTTTCGCAACTGCCTCTTGTAAGGCTTCTCCTCTGTTAGGTTGTGTGGTTCCTCTTACAGTAATTCCTAAAACATACAAATCAAATCTTAGTTTACAACAGTTTAAAGACACATCCATTACAATCTCTACCCCTGGTTCCCTGTGGGATCACAAGTCCTACCAGAATACCTGCTCCAGCGTGGGCTTCTCACAGGGTCACGTCACATCCCCCTTCAGGCATCCACCTGCTCCAGCATGGGGTCCTCCACGGACTACATATGTATCTCTGCTCTCTTGTGCACTCACTCACCCATCACAGTCCATTTAACTCAAGTTCCCACTGGAGTTCCAGCCTGTCCAGTACAGCAGCACAGAACACAGCAGCAATGCCTGGCCACTTGCCAGCCCAGGCACATCGCCATGGCTGTTATCAACATGTTCCCAGGCACAATAGAGTGAGGTGATAAGCAGTACAGCAGCAGCGAAAGTGAAAAGCAGCCAATAATGAGCACAATACAGTCAGGCAGGCAAGCCCCATGGAAGCAAAAGAGTCTGCCCATTACCAGCTAAACAGCACTATCAGATGTAAATTCAGTCTGCCACATCCCAATCAAACCTACCATTATCTCAGAGGTTTTGTACCCCACATTGGGTGCCAAAATAGGACAGACATGGTTTAACCCCAGCCAGCAATCAAGCCCCACACAGCCTCTTGTTCACTCCCACACCAGAGAGATCAGAGAGAGAATTTGAAGGGTAAAAGCTAGAGAACTCATGGGTTGAGATAAAGTCAATTTAATAGGGAAAGCAAAAGCCAAGCACACAAACAAAGAACAACAAGGAACTAATTAACTGCTTCCCATGGCAGGTATGTTCAGCTATTTCCAGAAGAGCAGGGCCTCATCTCACCCAACATGGATTTGGGAAGACAAACGCCATCACTTAAAATTTTCCCTTCCTCCTTGTACTTTATATACTAAGCACAACGTCAATATAGTCTGGAATATCCCTTTGGTCACTTTAAGTCACCTGTCCTGTCTGTGTCTTCTCCCAGCCTCCCATGACCCCCCAGCATCCTTTCCAGTGTGGCAATATGGAAAGCAGAAAATATCTTGGCTCTGTGCAAGGCCTGCTCAGCAATAACAGGAACATTTCTGTATTATCAACCCTGTATTCAGTACACATCCAAAACACAGCCCCATAAGAGCCACAGTGGAGAAAATAACTCTGCCCTAACCGGAACCACTACGGTAACTTCGTCTTAAAATGGAAAAACTAGAAAAACACATACTGAGAAGAAGCGAGCAAGAGAATAACATTTAAGAAGCCAATTAAGCATCAGGCAAGGAAAGAAAACTCTCTTTTAATGGAATACAGTAACTCTATTAGCTGTCTTCAATGAAACTTGAGCATAGGTTGTACTGACTAATGTAAAGATACCCATGAAACCAAGTGCTTCATGAGCTTCTAGTGTAAGTGCTGGGGTGCTACACTACTTAGTCTTGTAACATGAACAAGCTCTTTAAATGGCAGATTCTAATAGAGTGTGTTTATAGGCATTGAATAATATAAATATCGTTATCTGACTGATCTGAAGATTGATTTTTTTCTGTTGGAAGCATTGGAATTTCTGCAGAAATTATCTGCGTTGAATATATTTTTTACATAAGTTCTGGAATTTCATTGTCTTGCTGACATTTTGCATCGCTCCAGTGATACTCATTATAAAATAATTGATGAGCACTAAATCAATGTAGGTTAACTTCTGAGTCTATGATTCTGCATCCCTTGTGACTGTGTTAGTGGCCAATATGTCTAGCTGCTTTCCAGAAGAGAAAGTATGCAGGAAGGAACTGATTATGTACTGAAAACCAGACAAGATTCCAGGCAAATTACAAGACAGAAATTGAGAGAAACAAGAAAAAAAAAACAGGTTTTCATCCTTTACCTGTTTACTTTTAATATTTGCAAAGGATTATTGTAAGTAAATTATACTGTTGTAATAATTTATGTATAAGGAAAAAGCTTTAACATCCCAACATATTTTCCCTCCCAAATTTTGAAGCATCCTACTACAGCCCATTCATTTTACAAAGCACAGAACAGATCTCACCAGAACGAGTTGTCTTTCAACCAGGCATACAAATGACCTACATTTGCAGCCATGCTTGTCCCAGATGGCAAGAGACTTTCAGCCATGGGATGCAGGTTCAGGCTACTGGAGGCTCCACACGAGTGCATCATCTTCCTTCTTGCCCTGTATGAGTGCATTCTGTGTGTCCCCGTGTTGGGATTTGCAGTTGCAGAGTGGGGTCTCTGCTCTCTGTCATATTCTTAACACTGAGAAGACCAGAGCAAAGCCCCAAAGCACCTTTAATCTTCATATTAGGATGCCTGCTCTCATCAGAAAGCAGAAGAAAATGCCCTAAGGGAGACTTGCCACCATCAAACAGTGCATTATGAAACCTGAAGATACAGAAAGCGAATTAAATTTTAATAAAGTAACTTTAGTAAAATTGCTTTCAGTTAATAGCTGAATGCCAAGTGTCGGTCAACTTCAGTTAAGTGGTTTGTAAGGCTGGAGGTGTGAGGTGCAGGGGAGGCTGACAGTCTCTGTGAGGATCCCATAAGAGGGCCTGTCTGCATTGAGCCAATGAAGGAATGAAAGATTCAGAGTTTAATTTCCTGGAAAGCGTTGTGGTGCCTTGGGATATTTCAGCTACAAGATGATTTGTAAGGGGTTTAATTGTGTTATGGGCAACTTATCTGCAATTTCTGGGGAAGCAAATGCTGCAGCTTGTCACTGGATCTCACAGTAAAGGAAGTGAAAGCAAATCTGGGTCAAAGTATATTTTGGTGTTTTGTCTGTATTTTTCAGTATCTGGGGAAGATCCTGCTGGAAAACTGCCTTTTTTCACAAGGTCTCTTTACAGACCCTGGATGTCTCTTCAACTTTTTGAGCACCACTGAAATATTGTATAGACTGCAGAAATAAAGGGTTGAGCAAGGTACGGAAGCAAACAGCAGTTTTGCTGCAGATCAGAGCAGAGCAAAGCAGCACAGTGTGAAGAACCAGTAAAAACAAGAACAACAGGATGTTGTGACTGCTGGCAGTAGCTAATGGTAAACCTGGTGAGTAAACAGGTAGCAAATACAAGAACAGTGCTGGTGTGAGAAGCAAGAGATAAATAGAATGTTCCTCAAAAAAAGCAATGTAGGGCACAGCTCTTTTTTCTGGGCTCAAATGGTGAACCATGAGGGAATGGATTGTTCCAGGAACAATGATCAATATCTGTCACCTGGATGTCTCCAAGCCTGGACTGGAAATGGAAATTGGACTTATTATCCTACAAACACTCAGCACTGTGGGATTAGAACATGGTCAAGACTATTAGAAAAATAAAAATAGCTTTCAGAAAAAAAGTCCAAAGTCTATATGGTCTGATACTCCATCTTTGATGGAAGAGGCTTAGAGAAAATGTGTGGAAAAGTGCAAGTGGGGAGGGACAAATCCCCACTATGTCCTTCCTGTGAATTCTGAGCAGAAGGGTTAAAGCTTCTAGAAGAAACAAATATACACAGGAGCTATATTTCGATCTGATTGTTCATTTTGATGAATAGGTTTAGGACTAGCAATATAATTCCTAGATCACTTTTTCCACAAATATTTCAACATGATCAATAGTTTTCCCCCGGCCTACTTACTTATCAGAAAGGAGCCAATCAGAATAATCTACTGTAATTCATTAAGACTGACATCTTGTGGTTGCTTTTCGTATGACGCCTTCGGCTCGAACTTAGGAAAAGACCGAATTTATCCCTTGGCTTAAACAGCTACTGTACATCCTCTCTATGTTACTGAGGATGTATTAATCACAAGATTATGATAGTTATTCAGTAACCCCACCAGGGAGATGAGGAAATAATTAATACTATATCAAAATTTAATTCTCTGTTTTATTTCCCCCACAGAGCTTTATGGTGTTGAATTGTTAATGCACAAAAGCATTCTTGCCACTGCAATCACAGTCTCTGTAAAGTGTGTCTCTGTTTACATTATAATATTTATCATCTTGAATATTTTTAAAACTGTTAGTAATCCTATCTTAGAACATTAAGCAAAGTTCAAGGTATTGTCTAGAGTAACAAGTGAGTCTCCTTTGGTTTGAAAGTCTCTTTAATGATGTTCTGTCCTTTGTGAGTTAAAAGTTACCATGTCCAGCAGAATGTGTACAGTGAGACCTGCCGTTTGCATGTTTTGAATCAAGATGGTTACTGAGACTCAGCCGTGCTCCCCAAGGTTTCATCATGCATTTTAGTGTGGTGCAAGGGTAAAAGATGCACCTCCTATCTCTGCAAAATAAGATCCATTTCAGAGAACACTATTTTTGTCAGTCCAAAGATTATAGAAATTGCCACATTTTTTTTTTAATCTCAGGGATTTTGTTAAAAAGCTTTATATTCACATTCTTCTAAATTTAAAAGCAGAAGTTTCTTTTCTAGACAGATGTTTGCAACTGGCAATGTGTTGTTACAAAGCTAGAAAGTATTTAGGACATATATCTGAAAGTCTTTAATCTTCTATTGGTACTTGATTAGCTTGTTCATAGGCATTAACAAAGTCTGCAGGAATGCTTTACGTGAGGATAGATCCTTTAAATTTATATGGGCTATAAAGGGGAGTCCACCTGTGTAGCATCAGCACCAAGTAACAGAGAAACAGCAGAAAAAATATGTTCAGTTGCTTTATCAAGTGAGGATAGATCAACCCTGTGTATGTAACTAATTTATTTATTTGCTTGAGAAAAGAAAGGAGATTGCCTTCCTTTGAACGTTTCTGACAGAATGCTTCCTTGTCTGTCTCCCAACAACTAAAAATAGCCCAGTTTTAATATACTCCCAAGATGAAAATGAGTTGATTAGAACCAAATAAATAGATTTTGCTTGTCCTTCAAACCAGAATCAGTTCTGGAATGACATCAAATATTATCAGCCTGAATGCAATTTTTACAGAATTAACAAGGACCTGAAACAGGGAGAGAGTGAAAACCTCAGTATATCATAAACTCAAAATTTGCAGCAAACGGAACAAAATAATAGTTCCACCGTTCATTCAATGTTTTTAGGTTATTGTTCAGGATGTAACATACTATTTCCACATTTTTCACCTTGCAGGTTTTCTTTTCCTGATCTCTTCTTGAGTGTAGCAATGATGAGTTACATGACCTTAAGTCACATTTATTGTTGCAGCACTGTAAATATGCATTTTCTAGAAACATGAGAGAATATAAAGAAATGGCCATCATTATCTGGAGAAAAAGTTTCCCTAACATCTTTAGAGAGCTCCTGCTGCACAGAACAAAGGTGCAAACACAAGTAACCAGAGAAGTGGTAGGAAAAACATGACAGCCAGAAATAATCTTTCAAGAACAGCATCAGCAGCGTTAGAGAGACAGGGACAGAATGGTTATTGATTTCTTCTTGGCCAAGCAGATATTTAAATTCTTGGCTCTTCCCTGATTCCACCTAGACTAATATTCAGAGAAGCATAATGATTATGAGAAAAAAAAAGCCTTATATTTATACCTTACTTGTTCCTTGGTATCTTTTTTTAAAAAATGTTTTGTGTAGAAGATGGGTTTTACTAAAAGAAGAATGATGATTTTTTTTCTAATCTGAGATATAGTTGTAAGCTTTTCAAGCTCCAGTAAAGACAATGCAAACTTAAAGGCTATGACATGAAAATAGTTCAAAGCATCTTCACTCTAATCCTTGAGCACTCTGGATTTGTTTTGAGGCACATTAAAGCTTCCTTTTGAAAAATTCATGCAAGGGAGATGTAGCACAAATATAGCAGAAATTGGTAGGAGCTGCTTCAGACCAGGAGCCTGAGTAAATTAGACAAAGAGAAAGTTTAAAAATATATCTTCAAGCCTGGACGTATTATTTTGGAGAAATTTCAACAACCCAGCTTTAAGGAAATGTAGGTAGGCGTCGAGTAGCATTAACTGCTCCACAGAGAATAGAAATGGATGCTGCACAAGCTGTAATTGATGGTCCTTTAGTTTAGAAATTTTGACAGTCAGTGCAAATCATGTGGGTCATAAAAATAGACAATAACATTTTAAAACTTATTAAAAAATAATTTATACCTCTTTTGCAGCAGTGCCATAATCTCAGAAAGAGAAGCTAGGACTTAGTATAGTTCACACAGCAAAGCAGCAAAGAAATAAAAAGCAACATAGTTCAACAAGGCAGATAAAATAAAACCAGAAAAAGTGATGGAGAGTTTTTGTAATGTCCTGAGCCACAGCTGCTGACCTGTCAGTTGGCAGAATCAAAGCAACTATGGTACTTTCAGGACCCTCTCTGAGCAATTTTCCCTCCTTGATGAAGTTTCTTCATCCTAAAATGAAAAGATACCCAGTCAAAGTATACACAGTTTGTACTTTTCTAGAACTATCTAGGGAACTAAGTTTGTCCATTAAAATATGTTAAAATTATTTCAAGAAATCCCGTTATTATAAAACCATCATCTTTTTACATAGGATCATATTACTCAAAAATAAGACAAGACATAGAAATAATAGATCTTATTTTTTGAATTTTAAAATAATAATAATTATAATTCA
>VXBU01005564.1:452111-473518 GCA_013400315.1 Bombycilla garrulus
GAGATGTATGTTTGAATTTACTTATGCTGAAGAAGGCAATAAATCCAGGTGTTGAACTTCCATTTCATGTGCCATAGCCATTAGGGTATTATGTGGACAGTGCTAACACTTCTTTAAGATTGTCATCTCTGCCAATTTCACGAGAGTATCTCTGAGGAAATAAAGTAGTAAGTGTATCTTGCCAGGGCAGGATTCTTCTACATTATGAATTTCAAGTGGTTTTGTTTTTTTAAAGCAAGTCTTAACACCTGAGTCCGGTGCAAGGAAATACCCTTAGCTTGCAAGTAGAACTATTTTATTTTATCACTCTCCCAAAGTATCGTTCAGCAGTTGTTTTCTGGACACTTGAGAGCTTAACACAAATTTCTGGATGTTGCTGTTAAGGCTCAGTGCCTGAAAACTAGGTCTTGCAGCCCAAAGGTCAGGCATTGCATTTGGTGTACCTTTTCTCTGTCTGTATATAATGGAGATTTGAAATGCAAGCAAGTTAGATAGCAAATAAGTTTGGTGAGTCCATGCGGTGTATAATGCTTTTTCTCTACCTGCTGTCGTGTAGCTTTATGTCAATTGGAGTTTTTTTTATGACTAGAGAAAATAATTACCAAAGAGAGGCATAAAAGCTCCTTAGTCCTACACCCTTTTAATTACTTCTGTGCAGAAAATCTCTGGGAAAATCTGCATGTGCTCCACAGTGTAATTTCTGTTAATAGAATAGCAAAAGGCTTAGTTTTGTAACTGTGCCTTAAATGCTTGTAATGGCCCAGCTACACTCATATTTAACTATTGTCTTTTTCTAGATCATTACACTTGCAATATAGTTAAATTTTAATTAGAATCAATATTGAGCATTTCAGTTAAGTGTTCTGATATATTTAAAAGTTTTTTTAACCTTTTTTTTGTGTCTCATATAGGGCCTCATTGTGGAAATATATAAGGATGTCGTGTTTACATTTACTTGATGTTCTTAAGTTTTGTTTTTTGTTTGATTTGGACAGCTTTATCTTCTTGGCAAGAACTCTGTGAAACAGAGCTCAAGATTTTTTTTTTTTACCATTTGTGTATACTGGGAGCTAATCATGGATAGATTTAAAAAAAGTGCTCAAATATTTTTCACAATTGATATTTGTTTGGCATCTATTTAATTTTATTTCAGGAATCTTTCTCTCTGTGTCCCCTCCATCCCAGCTTGTTCTTCCCCCTAAAGTCAAATTCTGTGGGTGTGCGTTAGAGATGGAGTTATCTGATGCTCACAGAACTCTGCCATAAAGAACAATTTGCAGAGAGCTCAGACTTGAACTTGGTGATGGTTGGTGACTCTGCAATGTTAAATCATCATTTGGTGTTTTGACAGGCTTGTGGCTCTTGCATCATGTGTTTGCTATAAGCAACGTTGATTTTTTAAAAATCTGTTTTAAAATTTTTATAGCTGACAAAATGTGATTTGTATTTGACTTATCTCTGTTCAGTGTTCAAAGGTAATAATAGATTAGCATTGCTTCTTTTGTTGGCTAGGGACACACAACATCAAATAGCTGATAGCAGCAGTAATCTTGGAGCACTGTAGAACAATAATAACAACAAATAGCACAGCTGCAGCATGATAACAGTTTCTTGGATTCCACTTCATAATTCTGAAGAATCTTTATTTAGAATTCAGTAAATGTCACCTTGCCTGTCTAGTGGAAGTAGTGAATGTGTAAAGTATGGTATGCAAAAGACATGAGATACTGTTCTTGTTCGGGACTGTTTTAGTTCTTCCTGTTCTGATTGTTTTGCAACCTTTGGATCAATGAAGGTGATGAGGAAAAGCTTGAAAATAAAATTTTTTTGAGAACAGTTCTGTATTTCCATATCCTGAAACCATGTGGAAGAAAGCATAGCCCCTCCTGTCATAAGTTGATATCTACATGAACAGTCTGTGGAGATTGTACTCTGAAAAATGGATAGCTTGTTGTAGGGAAAAATTATAATTGTAATAAAAGAAAAAATTATTGCACATAAATATTATTTATAATTATTATATGTTAAAAGATTTTAAGTTTTGTCAAATTAATCTTCTAAAAATAGTATTTTACTTCAGGAAGTCTATAAGTGACTGAACAAGCTCATCACACCCATGCAGTGTGCTGGCATTTGCAGCAGTAGTGATCACAGAGATTGTGTGGCTGAATGTCACTGACACGGATCTTTGTGTTCTGGCCTTTTTCGGTTGCCTTCAAGTGTGAAATATAAAACTGATTAGAGATTAAAAATTAAAATGAAACTTACTGCACTCAGGTATTCGAGTATAGAGAGAAAATGGAATGGTTATGAAGTTATTTAAAGAAGTTACTGCTACAAAATCATAGTCTCAGGACTACGGAAGTCATCTTAGAAGACAGGAAACTTTCTTCTTTTTAAAATTAAATAGTTAAGTATTTTTGTTTTGTTCAGGTTTTTTAATGCACAATTCTTAAAAACTTTGATTTAATTAACAGAATTGTCAATTCAAAGGAACTGATGCCCCACTGAAAATTCTGTAATTTTTACTTTGTAAAAAAAGAGAAGCCACACTGAAATTTTATATATTGCAATTCTGTTAATTCTCTTTTATCTAAGTATGACGTCTTGTTTTTATAATGAAACTTTGTGTGTGTAGAATCTGTATAAAAAGAATGATCTATTGAATAGTGGACACTTGAAAAGGTAAATAAGTCTTGCTAGATACATTTATTTTATGTGAAAGATATCTTTATGGTAACGGAGTAATTTAATTTCTTCCCAGATAATGAAACTGCTGTCTATACATTGATGCCGATGGTTATGGCTGACCAGCACAGGTGAGAGCTTCTTTAAATTTACTTTTTTTTTTTTCTTTTTAAGATCTGAAAAACCCAGCATGTTTGCTGAAGTTGTAGCTCCCAAAGCACTCTCAGAAGTCCTGCTGCTGAATTGCTGAGTTATGTTCTAATTTGAAGTTAGTCACTGACTGTGTGAATCCCAGCATACTTTTACCTGTTTTGATTTATGTCATAGACCAGAACTGGAATTTGTTCTGTTGAAGCACATAGGAAAATTTGTCGTAGGAAAAGAACAAAAGTGTTGTTTTGTGTCTTAGCTCTGGGTGTGGATTTATGGATGATATAGAAGCTCTTAGTCTCGTTAGACATCTCAGAAGGACATGGAATAAGAGTTGGACAATGAGATTGATACTTCTGGAATTCCTCAGATGAGCAGCTTTTTCTCTTAATGAGTTGTCCTCAAAGTGCTTGGAATCTGGAGGCTATATAATGCCAGCTAAGGGGTGCTTCCTTCACTTGAATTTTGAAGGGAAGCAGGCAGTAACTCTTACTGAAACAGTAAGCTGTTTTTCCAGCCAGGATTTGTTCTGCTATGTAATATTTTGAGATTGTATGTGAGGGTTTTAAATTTTTCAGCCCATTACTGGAAGTTGAAAGGTCCTATTTAAATTTTTTATCCTTATCTTGTATTCTTCTGCTTCATCATTATGATTTCACATAGCAGTCTTCCCTCTGAACGGTGCCTGTGTTTGGGAAAACTGGTGGTTATGTGGTTGGGGTGATTGTGATAAGGAGGAAAATGGGAATTTATATTATTTTTAGACCAAAGTGGTTGAAATGCCTGCTTTTCATATTTGTAAAGAAGGGATTTGATTGTTTGGTCTAATTCTTACTAGTTTACATTTGAAACAGTTCATTTTTTTATGTACAGTAAGAAGTGGAAAGGTATTGTTTATCAGCAAATGCTTAAAAAGTGTTTGATCTCTTATTCAGTAATTAGTTGGAGGGAAAAGAAATAGTGATTAAGTAAGAAATAAAGTACTTGTGTACAACTTACAGTATAAACTTTGCTTGGATACTGTGAGCTATTTTTAAAATTAAAAAATG
The DNA here is from genome assembly GCA_013400315.1 of Bombycilla garrulus. Lineage (NCBI taxonomy): Eukaryota > Metazoa > Chordata > Aves > Passeriformes > Bombycillidae > Bombycilla > Bombycilla garrulus. The sequence goes on from VXBU01005564.1 coordinate 455,999, forward strand.
ATTTTTCTGTTTGAAGGTCTGTCTCAGAGCTGCTGTCAAATTCAAAATTTGATGTGAATTATGCCTTTGGACGTGTGAAGAGAAGTTTGCTTCATATTGCAGCAAAGTAAGACTTACTTGAGTCCAATCGAGAAGTTAACAATGAAAATATTGCCACAAATCTAAGGCACCAATGTAAGCTGGAAAACTCTGTAGTGTCAGTTAACATTTTGTTTTTACACTTTTTGTATCTTGTTTGTTCTTCCTAGTAATATGCCTGCCTCATAAAGAGGACAGATTTTACATGTGGAATGGCCTTCCAAATTCCAGTTAAGGAAGTCTAGCTAGATACTTTTTTACCTTTCTGTGAAATCTCAAGTCTTTAAAAAAATGCAGCCATGTTGTGCATCCTGTATAGCTGGGTTACTCTTGCCTTTGAGTAGAGAACTCTGGTTTGCAGGTGCTGATTGTTTTTGAGATATTCTAAAACAGTGAGAAGCATTTGAATGTTTGTTGGGAAGCAGCTGTTCCAAAGTATGTAATGTGACCTAACTGAAGGGAATATAACTTGGGCACTGACTTCTAATAAGTTTTGTATCCTGGACAGAAGGCTTAAGTGTGAATTTTGGTCTGCATTATTTATTGTTTGTATAGCTCTTCAGTGGGGGTAACTCTGTTTTATATCTAACTGTGCCAAGAAACAGACAGGTTAACATATAAATAGAAATTAACCAGATAGTTTTTGATGTGACCTCTCAGGAAACTAAACTTTAAACTGATGAATGAATGAATGCTCTCTATTAGGCTCTTCTTTTAAATACCTTGAAAGTTCTTACATTTAAACTGTTTAAAAATAAGGCAAAAAAAAAAATCCAGTAGTATTGCAAATATATAGCAGTATTTGGTCACAATAAAGGTGGAAATTCCAGCTTCTTAAACAGACTTTTAGAAATAGCTGTTTCCCAACAATTTCATCTCAGAATTACATATTGCTTATATAAAATTTATTTAAGGAAGTACTTAAAAATGCATTAAAATTTTCAGCATTCGCTTTAGAAGTGTATTTGAAAATACACTGTACTTACTGATTCCAAAGATATGAGAAGTTGTGTTACACTTAGTTTCTTGATTGTCTTTTATCTTGACTTAGTTATTGAGTCACAAAGGGGTCATCAAGTTGCTGGTTCTGCAACATATTGTACAGTTAGTCTTCAGTTTCTTTGGGTTGTAGTGTAGCAGTTCTGACACTGGGAAGATTTGTAAAAATGGATGAGCTGGTCACAACAGATATAAAAATACTCTGTTTATCTTTTCAATCATCTCTTCCTCTTGAAGAGTTCAAGAGCAAGACAAACACGTAATGCAGAGTTTCTGTCTCAGTGACATTGGTTATCATGAAGAACTGCTATATTATGTAAAGTAAACAAGTTCAGCTCTTTATTACAGGTTCAAAATGAATAGCAAATAAATATTTGTACGAGTTTTAGAATTTTTTCTGATATTCAGACTTCTAAACATAACTTCCAAATGCTGAAGCTTAACAAATCCTAAAATATTTAATGGAAAATTTAGTCCTGTTAATAGATTAGGGCTGAAGGAGGTGAGAGGAAATTGAAAGCAAAACTTTTAAAACAGCTTATAGTTTAAAGAATTACCAATCTTAAAGACTCGCCGTTGTGTTTTAAAGATATTAAAATCACAGAGAAAGCTGGCATCTATTCATTGCTACAAGTTATATTTGGTCACTTGCTGCTGCATTAAGTGACTTCCCTTTAGCTTCGTGTTGCCTGAACTATGAGGGTGTAAATCAATTTTATGTAAAGATGTTCTAGTGAGTGTAATCTGTACATAATATTGCTGTTGTCTTTATGCCAATACAGATTTGCAAATATCCTTGTTACAGTTTTTCCCTTTCTTATTTTCTTCTTAGCTGTGGATCAGTTGAATGCCTTGTTCTATTATTAAAAAAAGGAGCAAATCCAAATTATCAGGACATCTCAGGATGTACTCCTCTCCATTTAGCAGCAAGGAATGGGTAAGTTTTAAAAATGTTTAAGCTCTTGAAAAGTTTTGTGCATAATGCACTTGAGCTGGCATGTTCTGTAATATTTTTGCATAGTTCAAAAAAACACCTTTGTTTTTGTTTTTCACTTTTGAAAATAGAGAGCATAGAGGTTAAAATCCTTACATTGAGTATTCATAGAATAATTTTTTTAGAAATAGTAAGTCATGTCTGAAATACCAGTTCCAGTTCCAGTCATTTTAGAGTTTTCTGTTAATCAGGGGCATAATGATTCTTACAACAGTAACTGAACAAGGGATACATTTACCTTCCAGTTGGCTGAGTAAGAAAAGGTTTTGGAGGGCTTGAATGGGGGTCAGAGACTTCTGATTTTTTTGAGATAGTGTCTCTAAGAAATTTTTTTCTGCAAGTAAAGGAATACAAAGTTGACCTTAACAGTATTAGGAGAAGGGCAGAGAAAAAACTCCAAACTAGCAAGCTACTTCTTGAATTGTAGTATATGAAAACATGTAGCTGTAAAGGCAATGTCTTTTTAGAACATGTATGTGATACAATAACTGAATTGTATCACAGGTGGTACTTTTGTGAGGAGGTGATGGTATTTAGCTGCTACTGGTTATGTGTGAGGTCGATTTGTAGGAGAGGAAAGAAGCAGCCGAGGGGTGTGTGATGAAATACAGAAATACACATGGGGGCAGTTATGTGTAAATGAGGTATAAGGAAGGTGTGAATGGTACCAAATAAAAAGGAAAAGCAAAATAAATTTATAAAGGTAAAGCACTTAGAGCATTCAAAAGTGTTAAAAATTCAAACAAAACATGAATTAGGAGAAAGTACCTCTACTTTTATTACGATGGTACTTGTATTTACCAGGGATTTGCATAGTTTTACAATAACTGTCCCATTAAAAATGATTTAGTGGTGTATTGCAAACACATTCACTGATGTGTACAGGCTGCAGTGAACTTCATGGACTTCTATTAGCTGAACTCTGGCTTTTTGTCTTGAAAAGGTAGTTCCTGCAGAACTGAAACTCTTAGAGTGGTGGTGAAGAGCTTCTGCACTTTCCACAAAACCAGCTGTGATTTTAACCCTGTGTTGTTGTTTGTTACCCTTGCACTGAGTCTCTGTGAAGATCACTTCTTTCTTTCACATGCTCAGTACTATACTCCTTATAAATTGGAACCACCTGCTATGCTTAGAACAATGATAATTTAGAGTGAATGGAGCTCTAAGAAGATATTTAGCCTTTGTAAGTGATTTTCCCTGACTGGATTTTAATGTATTCTTTTGCTTATAGCCAGAAAAAATGTATGAGCAAGCTGCTGGAATACAGTGCAGATGTCAACATTTGTAATAATGAAGGCTTGACTGCAGTAAGTGCTATTAACTATCATGATGTTCTTAAAATGAATGAAGAATTTGGAGATTCTTGGTTTTTGAGCTTTTGCCATCTAACATGTAAAACAAAACTGTGTGTCCAGTGCCATCAAGAATCAAAAGATGTAATCAAAATACCTAAGCATATGATTGTATTGTTCAAAGTTTCTCTTAATATTATGCAAAGCTTGTGTATGTGAAAGTGTTTACAACAATACAGCCAGGTTTAAAATAGTTTTTATGGGATATATATGTCATTGCTAAAGGAAACATGTATTTCATCATTTTGTACTTAGATTCATTGGCTGGCTGTCAATGGACGAACAGAATTGCTTCATGATCTTGTTCAGCATGTCACTAATGTAGATGTTGAAGATGCCATGGGACAGACTGCCCTTCATGTAGCTTGTCAAAATGGACACAAGACAGTAAGTTTCTAAGTTGTATGAACACAATTGATTGGTGAAGAACTTGGTAATGCCTCAATGTTGTGGTTTTTTATAAACTTCGGAGTAGTAATGCACATAATAAGGGCTGCAAGTGTGAGGCATGCTGTTGTGTGTCTTAGTATCAACTGCATGCACTTGCATGGGAACAACTTATATATTCTTGTGGAGGTGATTGCTGCCAGTGCTTATGGGAATTTAGGTGACTTACTGTATACTGTTCAGCTCTTCTGTAGCGCTATTATTGCTTGTTACTATCAAGCCTTTATGTAATGTTGAATGTTTGAAAATGTTTTCCTTGCTTCTCAGAGTATGTTTAATTCACAATTGTACAAGCTATTATATGATTTTGAAATCTGAAATATTAATTTACTGTGAGTAAAAAATGAAAACAGACTTGGGTCATTTACAATTTTAACTCTACAAGTAAACAAGTTCAAATAAACTCTTTGTTATTGATGGTGTGAATAATTTTTATGCCTGGCCTTGCATTAGGGCTGACTATTTATATTTAGAGTATAAGTCTGGATGCTTTACTTGAACTGCATTAGAGCCCTATAGAGCTATACAGATTGCCACCAGAACTATTTACTGCTAAAAAGAATAAATTGTAATTCTACCCAGATCCTTTCTGTTGTCCTTGCCAGTGCTGGATTTTGGAAGGCCGAATTCTGAAAAACTATAAATGCAGCAAACTTAAGTGACTGAAATGTAACAGAAGTTGTTTGATAGTCTGCTCAGTGTTTTTGTATTTTAGACATGCACGAAATAGTAGCAAGGCAATGGGGTTTTGCACTGCTCTTTTTCTAAAGCTGGTGTTTGTTCTCTTGTAGACGGTGCAGTGTTTGCTGGACAGTGGTGCAGATATAAACAGGCCGAACGTTTCTGGGGCAACTCCGCTTTATTTTGCATGCAGGTTATATGCTTTTAACTTTTGAATACTGGCCTAAAAGTGAAATGTTTTTTTCCCCTTTCACAATAACTCATTAGCAATTACAAAATATAGAAAATATAAAAGCTGACTGGTGTTTAATCTTGTTTCATTTCTGAGTGTAGTTTGGTTTCTTATCTAAATACTTAGGTTAGTACTGCAGGCTTATATACTTCTTTCCAGCGGACATGTTAAATGCATAACTGTGCATGTTCTGGCATGAGCCATAAATTGGTGACTGCTGAACCCTATTCTGAAAAAATGAGTTTATTTTGAGTACACTAAAACCAGAGCCTTTTATAGCAAGCTTGGCTATTCCTTAATTATGGTATTATTGTACACATGAAATGTGCATATATGTGTTAAAGTTACAATGTTGAACTAAAATTACATTGTTGCTTTGATCAGTTCTGTTTTCTTCAAAGTTCATTTATATTTCAAAATTAATCACATACAGTGAATGATCTTCTGTTTTAATTAGATAATTTCTGCCGTTTTTCAGAACATTTACAATTTTTGCAATCCCTGTGCTTTGGTTACAGGTTAAATAGTTCACATAGGATTAACTGTTTCTATATGGAAAAAGAGAAATGGACTGACATGCTGGCCTGCTAACAGTTATGTTCTGGTAGCTGTGGTTTCTGGAGATAGTGTATGTTGACTTGTGGCAGTTGAGAAGAAGGGAAGTGGAGAATAAATAGCTCCTAGCCTTGGTCCTTGATTTAGGGACTGGTATTTGTACATACTTTAAAAGGAGTAAGCAACTTGTCTTGGCTTGGAGGTTTCCAATACGAACAGAGTGTGGGAAGTACAGGAGTCATATTCTTTAGAAATTACCAACTGGAGCAGCTGTCAGGGTAGAATGAGCAGAGTATATACTACAGCAAACCTGGAAAGAAAGGTTGTAGGTCCCTGATCACAGGGAGGGCAGGATGTGGTAACAGTGGCAGGTGATAGCTGCAGAAAGGGTATCAATATTCAAAGTCTGAGTATGAAACACCTGTTTTGTCAGTGTGTTGGTTTGTGCACTTAATCTAGAGAATTACAGTTGAAGATGCTCCTTTCTGACCCTTAATGTTTGTTTGCACTGGGACAAAGTCTGGCACATTAGACTAACCTGTTGGCTTCCTGGGCTGAAAGGATAGGACTGATAACTCATCTGGGAGCAATTGAGAGATCAGTGAAGCTACCTCTTGCCCCTCAGCTGTGAGTTGTCACTTTACTTGTGCCCTTTCTGAATGGATAGGCTGCATGTATCAGGCTGAGGATGCAGGCAGCCTCTTATATGTTCCAGGATGCCAAGTACTCATGTACATTGGTATAAAGGGTATACTGTAAGCTAGCTTGAGAAGTAAAACCTCACTGAGAAAACTTGTATCTGTAACCTTAATTGCTATGTCTTTTTTATCAGTCTTTCATTTCACCCTTTAGGTGCTTCTCTGTTATGTTTGGCAGTGTATGCACTTAATGCTGGTAAAGGCAATATTCAAGTGATCGTTCCATGTGTTTTTAATGAAGTAAGCCTCTGATCACTGGTACTCAATTTCTCATTTTTTTCAGAAGAAAGGGTTTGGGAAAGTGTTGAGAGGTATAAATAGTTGATTTTTCTGTTTTCTAGGCAATGCTGGCATGTTGGGAAATTTTTAACTCGAGGGAACTAAGGGTCCTATACAACCTATAAGCAGATTAGTGAATAGACTGAAATAGACTTTGAATGCAAAAGTAAAAGTCATCACTTCTAGAGCCTATGCAAGACATTTACATATAGAAATTAGAGCCATTTGAGTGATGTATTTATCTCTTGTGCAAAAAAGAATTATCAATAAAAATACCTTGCTAATATTTTATTGATGGTTAAAGCACAATTAGATGTTTTTTTTCCCCAAATATGGTAGAAGTGAGCAAAGAACTTGGCAAAGAGAGTTTCCTCTGTGAAGTAAATTAGGATGTAACTTGAGAAAGAGCTCTCTTTTTTTAGGAAATGCAGCTCATAAATATTTGTGGCAAGGCTAGGATGAATCATTTCTGAATGATGAGGGTGAGTGACTCTGACTTCATAAATGGCCTGAATTTTGCACTGTTCTTTTGCAGTAAGTATTTCTTCTAGCTTATGTTGGTTTTGTTTGTTAGATGTAATAATGACAGATTTATGATTTATAATAGATCATAAATGCTATATTAACTGTCTTCTCTTCTTTTGAATAGCCATGGTCAGAGAGACACTGCACAAATTCTTTTGATGAGAGGAGCCAAGTATTTACCAGACAAGAATGGGGTTACTCCACTGGATCTCTGTGTACAGGTATTAAGTTAGCAAATCCACTTTTTTATGTGAATTTCCGTGACTTACTATAGTGTCACCTGATCATGATTACCTTTTTTTATTCTTAAGGCCTCTAACAGATAGTAGTCCTTTGGCAAAACGAGTGCAAAACATACTTTTTTTTATTATGAAAGTGATCCTACAGGCAGGTTTATAATTTCTACCCTTTGCATAAGTCAGATGCAAGAATTGACCTCATGAGAAAGAGTTTCCAGAACTCCATTTGACTAGAAAGTTTGGGAATCCTTGGTATAATGATAGTAGACAATTTAGGTGCTTACCTATTAACAAGTAAGAGGTAAAGGCATGCAGAAAGGATAGATTTTTTTCTTCTGTTGAGGAGATGTTGCTATTAAAAACAAACAAAACTTAAGTGGTGATGACTCTTACTTTTCAAAGATATTTCTGTATCTAGATTAGGAACAAAATTTTAACATATTTTCAACTGACAGCATTTTCAACTGCAAAAGTCCGTCTTGTTTGATACTAAGTACTGCTTGTACTGCTTGCTAAAATGACTTTTTTTTTTGTGAACATTTACACTTCTTCGTGTCAGAGCAGTTGAATGTCAGTGTGTAAGTAACACGATTGAATGAAGCTTTTGAACCTTTGCTAGTAATCAGAATAGAAAATTGAACTGAAAACTGAAAAAACCAAATCACTGGAGTGAGTAAACATCACACTACCTTTGTGCATGTCATTAGTTTGTCAGGATAAAGTTGAAGTTTTCTATGTTTTTCTGTATTTTCAGATTATTTCAACCTCAAGTTATTTAATTTCTGAGGTGTCCTCATGTGCCTAAGACTTGCACTTCAAATAGTTGTGTGTATGTGAAAGAGTGCTGTCTCCAGTACCTGTGGGATATTTTTGGAATGTTTAACTCTGAGAGCTTTATTTCACAGACTATCTGTGGAAGACCTTGATCCAGTTAGATTACTTACAGTATTTCTGTTTGGATATAAGAAACCAAGTAAGTCCTCAGCTCTAGTCACTGAGGAGTGCCAGATCCCTGTACTATCTCACTGCTGACTTGATTGTGAAACTCAGTTAGATGTTTTTTTCTTTGTTATGTCAGAATGACTGATCATTACATAAAGCCACACTGAGTCTGATCAGTTTCAAGGTATTCTACAGCCACAGACCTGTAAGACGGTATATGGCAGGAGAGGTTTATATTAGATATTAGGAATAATTTCTTCATGGAAAGGGCTGTAAACCATTGGAAGAGACTACCCTGGGAAGTGGTGGAGTCTCCACCCCTGAAAGTGTTCAAAAAATTGTGCTTATAGCACTTGAGGATGTGGTTTAGTAGCATACATAGGGGTGGTGCTAGGCTGATATTTGGACTTGATGTTAAAGGTATTTTCCAGCATGAATGATTCTGTGATTCTATACCAGTGTGTGCTTAATGGTACAGTTATTTTTTATTATTAATATTTTGGGTTTCTGTTTCAGTCTCCATTTTTGTGATCCGTAGGGCATGTCTTTACACATAAAACTTGTGTTAACTTTTTTTAGGTGTAAGTAGTGACACCTGGTGTTTGTTTCATAGTGGTGATCTTACTGTGTTTGAGGTCATGCAGTATACAAGCTCATGATGCCAAGGGAAAACAATATGTTTTCTTTCTTTTTACATTGAGGGTTTTATTCTGTGCTTACAGGTTTGTTTTTGAAAGTCGATACATGTTTTTAGAAGACTGAAATTATAGATTCATATACTTCTTGCCAACATTGATCTTGAAGATTTGACTTTCATTAATTCTTACAGATTTTGGGTGGGTTTATTTTTAATACTAAATTTCTTGGTACCAGAAACAAATTAATATTTTTAATGTATGGTTTTCACTGAAGTAATATCAAATGTCATTCAAAGAGGAGTCCCTGGAGTTGCAGCAGTTAACACATTATATGGTCATCTTCCCAGAGTAGAAGTTGATGCATATTAAGGTGTTAGGTGTCTGCTTAAAAATGCTGTGTTAAATAAGGTTTGATACAAATAAACAAAAAAATCAAGTTCTGTTCTTTCCAGAAAACATTTTTTTCTCAGAAGGATGGGAAGTTAGTCTAAGGCACAAGTGGAACCATATTTGTGTATTGATTTTAAAGTTAAAGAACCCTTTCGTGGGTTATCCTATTTCTTCCTGTATTAAGTCAGATATGTGTCCTATGAACTTACAGCAAATGTTTGTTTTGAAGGATTAGATTCTGAGTGTAATTAAGTAGATGTCAGCAAGAGGAGGAGAAGTGAAATACTGAACTGTTTTTAATCTCTGGTAGTTGTTGGTTGAAGTGCTGTTCAACTGTACCTTTAGTTTGGTAAGTAGGAAAATGTTTCAAAAACCATAAAAACGAGAGTGGATATATGTGAGCCAGTATACTGAAAAAAATTTTGATTCTGTCTTCTCCCAAACATTTTGGGATACTTAACTTTGCTACAGTTTTGAATTACAATTTACTTTAGAATATGATTTCTCCAGCATAAAACAAACATTGTAATCCTTAATAGATAATTATTGACTGTAATAGTCTAACTCTCAATTCTAACGTTTCTTTTAATTGAAATGTTTTCTTAGGGTGGTTATGGAGAGACTTGTGAAGTCTTAATACAGTACCATCCTCGGCTTTTCCAGACAATAATTCAAATGACGCAGAATGAAGATCTGCGGGAAAACATGGTAATACGGGATTCTGTGTGTTACAGCCAGGGATCTCTCTGTGTGTGGTGGAGAGCTGAGTGCTTAATAGGAGGTGCAATCAGTATCACAGTAGTTGACCGCTAGGTATCTTTCTTTCCTCATGGAAAACGTACAGTCATGGAAAATGTACTTTAAACACAAGAATTAGGAATTAAACATAGGATCTGTTTTCATTTAGTGTTCTAACTTTGCCCATTCCTCGAGCATCGTGTATATACAATTACTTGGTCTAACAAGGCCTATTTTCTTTCATTTAGTCATTATCTGTAGACATCCATTGTAGGATGTGTCTTGAGTCTGAGTCATCCAGAATTAACTTAAAAGTCTGTGGTATGAGCACTCATCTCTATGAAGTTGCCTTGTGTAGTTGGCGTGTAAAAGATTGCAGCCACAATTTCATTTGATTATTATTTCTGTAGATGAAACTACTTTGTTTCTTTTTTAATGGTTCTCTTATACCTTGCTTCTTTGGTTATTGTGGGTTACTATAATGTAAAGCATAAAAAACTCAAGGAAAAAAGGTTTGTTTCTTGGTTGTGTAAGGGAAAAGAGGCATGGGATGCCTTTTCCCTCTTATACATCTAGGTCGCTGTGGGTTTTTAATATATTATTTGTTTTAGGATGACTGCAAACAGCTTTACAGACTGTAAAAAAAAAAAGATTTAGTAAAGTGTTGGCTGCCAGTTTACTTAATTTAGTTTGCTAGATTTTGGACATTTTCATTTTCTCTGTAACTCCATTACTTCCACTGTAACACTGAAGATTTCCAAGTCAGTGTTTAAATTTCTGGGGCAGGGTTGAGTTTTACAGAGTGAAATGACGCAGGTGAGAATTCTCAAAGTGTATGTTGGATACAAAGGAGATGCTATAGGTGATTTAAATAAAAGAGAAAGAACTAAAACAATGGAACAAAAGGACCTTTTGAATATTGTAGAAGTGAAGAAAATAAGTGAGAAAAATTTTTTGTCTGTCTGTGTAATGGTGGAGCTCGTGCATAAACAAGATCCTAATGAGAGTGAACATAAAATATATTAGCTTCTGCTAATAGTTCTGCTTCATTGCTGAAATATAATCATATACTGAAAATTATTTTCTATGGCTCAGACTTGGCAGTTTTCTATGGCCAAGTCTGAGTTGTTCTGCTTAGCTTTGGGTAATGACCAGTTTATATTATCTGGAAGTGATGACATAAGGAAACCAGGCATGTGTTACAAGTCAGGACTCAAGTTTTAAATGTCATAAATTGTTCTTATGAATTAATAATGCAGGGTTAAGCATTCAGTGTCTGTAATATTCTGTAGTGTTAAATACCCTGTAGTACATGCATCGACACTAGAATGCATACCTTTGCAGTAATCTTTGTAAATTATGACGAAACATTAACTGAGGTTAGATTGGAGGTTGTACAGCATAGATGTGCATTATTACTGCTGGATATTAATCTTGGGTGATAATGTTTTAAATAATTGATAAATTATTGTTGATCTGATACTCCTTGACAGTATGCAATTGCTTTTGTTTTAATCCTTCAGTTGCGGCAAGTTCTGGAGCACTTGTCTCAGCAGAGCGAAAGCCAGTATCTTAAAATCTTGACAAGTCTTGCTGAAGTTGCTACAACAAATGGACACAAATTGCTCAGGTAAGTGTGAGGTCACAAGTTGATAAACTACCCAGCAGTTAGTGCCACTTATTGGTTTTTATAGTCCAAACTACCTGATGCTCAGCACATGCTGGAGTAGATGGATCTCGAATCTGATTTATATGATAATGTCTGTTTAGATCACTGTCCTCACAAAGACTTCAAGAGAAGAAGTTGGTATCCTTGTAGAGCTGCTAGTATCTAGAGGCTTGAGTTGCAGAAAATTGTATTTTTGTTTGGTTAGTTTGGCTATATCAGCCCTAAGTAGGGAAGCTTTTTAGGCAACTATCAAATCTTTATTTTATTTTGTTTTTCTTTGTTTTGTCTTCACCCTTCTTATTTTTACTTCCCTTCCACGTTTTTACTTTTCTGTGTGCTTCCTTAGTATGCTTCAGGTGAGTTTTGTTACTTCAGACACCTGTCTCACGTTTGCTGGCTCTGGTTGCCTTACATGGCTACGAATACATTTGTTATAAAATATTTCATCTATCAGTGTGCCATCTCAGCAGCACAACCAGCAGTAACTTGGGGAGGTGCATGACATAGGCAAGCATATTTACCTGGTGTGCTTTCCTAGTTTTTGTGGTATCTGCTTGAGTTTGTGCAAAAGACTTTGCATTTTATTGAAACATTTTACTGTTTTCAGCAGCTAACATTTTGGTGTAACCTTTATAACCTAGAAAACCTTTAATATAACCTAACCTTTAATAACCTAGAAAATCTTTACTGAAAGAGTCAAGGGTCTGAAAACATGAGTGAATTTCGTTATTAACATGTATTAGATGGCATTTTGGCAAAGAGGTTTGACAGTGTTCTGTAATCATAGAAACCTGTCAGCATAGGTTGTAGAGGATTATGGCTTGGGAAGCTTCTTTTTAACTTGGGCTGGGGTCCAAGGAGACATCAGTGAGATGGAAAGTAAGTAGTATATTCTTACTCCTAGATGGCTTTTTTTCCTTTCCTGTTAGTCATGTTACATTTAAATGGAGCTTGTAGATAGCAATTAAGAACTCCTGGATGATGGTAGGAAATTCAATACCTAATAAATCTTACTCTGGTGGGTGTTCACTTTGATGAATTAATGTAAGGGTCTGAACCCCTTTCAACTTTGGGGTTAAAGTGTGTAGACATTAATGAGATTTTGTTGCTGCAAAGATAACTTTTTGAAGAATTTATGCTTTTGTTGAGCTTCAGTGTATTTCAGCTTTACTTGTATTCCTTTACTTGCATTTCTTTTTTGTCTCCAGACAACCTTAGAGCCAATAGATCTCCCACAAATAAATTATGATAAAGTGTAAAACCATAGGGCAGGAAAGGGTTTCAAACTTGCTCTATATAGGGATGTTACTGGAAGTTGTGGTAGTTGGATTACATCATAGGAGGTAGTATTTCTTTCTGTTTCAGTGTCTTTAGAGGTAAATTGATTGTTGTGTACATTTGATTTGTTACTGTTACTGCTCTTCTGATTTGAGCTGTGCTCCCTCTGTGTGGCTGTAGAAACAGTAGCTCTGTGCCTGCACTGTCTCTGAGTTTGAGCCACTGTGTACTCCTGTGTTACTGTGGATTGCTGGGCTAGCGGAGGCTGAAGACAAGATCGAAGGGTTACATTGTATTGGATGAGAACTCATTTCTTGAGATGACAGTACTTGGAGTGTCCTGTGGACTCGTCATGGCCAGTTTCTCTCTGGTTCTTTGTAATATGTCACAACATAAATGTGGTAGCAGAAGAAAACAATTCCAAACCAGTTTCATGGATGCAGTTTTGCAAAAACTGTGCCTCTCTTCTCTCCAGCTTGGTTTCCTGGCAGAAGCAGTGAATTTCTACTTCAAGAAATATTTCTCAGTTGTTTTCTTATAAACTCAGTGAGGATTAAGGTAGTACTTGGTGAATACTCTGAGCTTGGTCCTGTTTCCTCTGTCCTTCCAACAAAAGTGTGTAAAATGTACTTTGTTAGTGAAAACCTCCAAAAATTATGTTCTTGCATGTTTGGACTAATATCATCTCTATTAGTTTCCTGGGTAGCAACCCACAACCTCTTGCTTTTGGGTTTGTCTGTTGTTTAGTGCAAAGGTATCTAAAATTGTTTCTTGTAATGCTTCTAGCAAGTATCCAGGAGTGCCACTAAGCTTCTGCCTGAAGACTTCTGCCTTGAGTAAAAGCAAGGACCCTGTTTCACATTGTCTTCACCATATATTCCTTTTTCTGAGAAAATAATTGAGGTGTGACATGATTTGGTCTTGCTGGTGCAGGTTAGGCCTAGCTGAATGTTTACGAACATGCCAGTAGAAGTTTTGGTAAACTGTTAAAAGCCCTCTAAGGTTTTTCTATATATGTGGGTCTGTATCCTAGAGACCAGAAAATTTCACCAGGAAAACAATGCTGCTGAGACATGATAAACCTCAGTTGAAATATTAGTAGTTTTTCTTTTTTGTCTTTTTTTCAGTAGTTAACTTCTTGAATTAGCTTCTTGTATTCTTAGATTCTTTTGGTATATAAACAAAAATTTTACAAATGCTAATTTTATCTGTGACAAGAGCTTCTGGTAACACAATTGCAGACTGCCAGTTAGGGGATTTTCTTTACCTGGTTAAAAACTTAACATTCCTACTGTAGCCCTGTTTACTCTCTCTATTCCTTTCTTATATTGATTTACTGAAAACGTACCTGGTTAAAGTATAAATTGTCACAGGAAAGTCATACTTTGTGTGGTAGTTTGCTAAAATTCTTAGTACATTACTTTGTAAAGTTAACTCTCAGTCATTAGAATGTGGTGCTGAAAACAAATAGGTCTTTTGCTGATGACATAGGATGAATGAGATCACAATAAAGGTATGCTAGCTGTTACAACTGTGTTTCAGGTTTGGGAATTATCAGATTATTAATTGCAGCAGACGTTTACAGTACCCTGTAAGATGTCAGTTTTCTGGTGTTTACTGATCTTCTGCCTGGGAAGCATGCTTTTAAGTTGCAAGTACTTTAAGGATAGAATTGAGTATTTTCTCTCTTCTATAATCTTTATAAATTAGTTGGTTTTGTTAGAAAAAAGAATTAATTTCTTGTATTTTTTTATGCATTCAAGACAGAAGAATTCTTACTGCTTGGGATTTAAGAAAGAAAACCAAGTTGTGTTTGGTGGAGAATGTTCTGCTTGTGCATATAGTCATGAATATCACATATTTTGCATTGTTTTGGAACGGAGTTCAGTGTTTGCCAGTTCAATTAAGCAGACAAAAAACTTGTGTATTTGTTGGATAAATAAAAAACATAGTGATGGTTTTGTTTAGTATCTTTTAGATTATGTTTTTCTTGAGTAGAAATAGTGGCATCCTTATCATTCTGATCCCTTGTCTGGTAGTTAATTGAGGTAGTTAATGGGCATCTAGAATAATAGCTGGTGAGGATGGGCTCTGGCAGCATATCTGATCAGTCAGTAGGCTTTTACCATTAGATGCTCTCTTGAAAAACATGTTCATCTGGATATCTCAATTTGTTTTATGCACTGAGATTCTTTCTGTAGGAAGCTGAATTTCCTCCCAGGGCTGCATAAGAAATGCATTAAAAAAAAAAAGAAAAAAGGAGCTATTTTGAAAGATCTGGAATTTACTGTTCTTACTTCTAGTTAAAATTACCTGTACATGTTAGTAAATCACAATGCTTATATTTGACTTCTGGGGCTGGTGCAGGAAATGAAAGTTAAAATTTACTAGGGTTTGAAGCTTAGGTGTTTATTTCAGCATGTGTATCAGACCCTACCATTAGATTGCTTACTCCTTATTATACTAAATTGTTTCATCTAGAAAAGAAACTTAAACATTCCATTTTTTTCCCCCAGCTTGTCAAGTAATTATGAAGCTCAAATGAAGAGTCTCTTAAGGATCGTGAGGATATTTTGCCATGTCTTTCGCATTGGCCCATCCTCTCCCAGTAATGGAAATGACATGGGCTACAATGGAAATAAAACTCCAAGAAGTCAGGTGTTCAAGGTCAGAAAAGTATATGATGTTGTTAGGAAGATAGACGTTAAAGAGATGAATTTCACAAAGCATGCATTCATTAATCAGACATCTCATGAACAGGAAGTAAGTTTGGTTGATGTCCCTATTCCTTTTTAAGTTAAACCTACCTCTCTCCTTCTCCTGTATTTTTTCCCACTGAATTAATTAATTTAGCCATTGATGTGCATCTCATGTTATGATTTCTTTTTATTTCTTATTTAATAGATTGCTTATTAGGTGTTGGAGGTTTAGTTACCCAGGTGACTGGGTTTTTTTTATATTTCTGTTAAGAGTGTAGTAATCTCAAAATATGGTGATATTAATTTAATAGATTATATTAATGTAATTTCAAAATTGTAGTTGGAGATACACAGAGTGCTGATCAATAAGCTTTCTCTAGCTTCACAAGACAAATGGCAGCAATTGAATTCTCAATCTGTTTGTTGTTCTCAGTGTGATCATGAAATCTTTTCCCAAGTTGTTTTTGGATTTTATTATTATATGCTTTGAAACATATCAGCTCACTAGTACCCTTGCAAAGGTTATTGATTTATAGCTGTTTTCAAACACAGCTTTAGGTGTTTGCCATTTAGAGGTTTAGTTCCTGGAGGTGTTTGGTAAACATTTTTATGTTTCTTTGTTAAGGAATCCCTCTGTAGAGAGTCATAGATTGCCTTTTTGTAAAGAAGCCCCAGTTTCCTGTGTGCCACTCGGGCTTCATTGGATATACAACTGCCATACTTTTCAGAGCACCTAATAAAAAAGAACTGCAGGGTAATCTTTCTTCTCCCATCTTACTCCATACTCCTACATAGCACAGCTCATATCAAGAAATTTAGATGCCAGTAGTTACTTGAGGATTTTTCTTTACCTTTGCATTTCTTCCACTGTGTTGTGAAAACAGTATTTTGCAATTACTGCAGTTATTTGATATATGTTCATGAGATTACTTCTATGGGCTTTTAAGACAGAGCTGTGTTGATAAGGTCGTTGAAGATGATACTCTGAATTCCAGTTTATTTAATGAAGTATCTCAGTTTTTGTTTAAGTTTCTTCTCTTGGAAAGAAGAAAAGCATGAGACTGTTAAAAAAAACCCTAAAAACATGCAAGAAATGTTTGTTCTTCTAGTAGCACAATAGTTTTAAGAACAAATTAATTTATATAATGAATAGTAAGCTAGTGCTTGAGTCTGAAAAATACTGTGTGCAAAATGTAATGCATTATGCAGTGTGCAATGTAATAATTGTCCTTTGGAATTGTTCATCAAAACAGGGCAATAATGTGTGTTTAACCAGAATTCTGTTTTTAAAAAACAAAGCAAGCCCTGCCCAAATCACCAAGAATTACTTTATTAAAGGCAGCACTTTCTAACAGTTTTAATGAAAATTGCTCTAATACCAAGATTAAATAAGAAGCACATGTTAAACACACTTAATATACTTAATATCTCAAGTGAGATATTCTACTACCAAGCCCAAAATGGAAAACAAAATAAGGTTTCTTGCTTTTCAACTCCACATAATTTCAGAACTCAGTTTAAAATGAACAAAAACATTCTGCTGCAATTTGCAAAGGAGGTGTTATATCAGTAGAATCACTTATCTACATGCCCAAATGACTTCATATGATGAAATAATTGTTTCTTCATTTACTGTGCATTTAAGTCTTGTGCAGTAGTTTTATTAAACAACTGCTACAGTTGTCCCAGATAATATCAGAAATTCTTACTTTTGTGAAAACATGTATATTTTTAATAAGTAAGGAAAATGTGTACTACTGTTGCATTACCTAAGAAAACAAAATTTCAGGATGATTTAAAGTTTTTTATTGCAATTATTGTCATTTATTTAGGAGTTTTATGAAGTGGGCAATCCTGCAGTAGGGCCAATGTTGTGTCCACAGTATTTTAAAGATTGATTTAAATTTCAAACTCAGAAATATAAAACTTCAGATGAGAACTTGTTGTTTGAGAATGGGCACACAGGTCTGGCAATGCTAAGTTAATCTACAGTTGTGGTTGGTTTAGTCTGTTCTTTGAATTTGCAGTAGACTGGGTAGAGGGAGATTAGATACAGTGTTGCGTGAAATGGGTGACTTCCAGTTTTC
>VXBU01005564.1:473525-490561 GCA_013400315.1 Bombycilla garrulus
TCTCTTAGTCCTGCCTTTCCTTCTGCTCATTT
Organism: Bombycilla garrulus; assembly: GCA_013400315.1. Lineage (NCBI taxonomy): Eukaryota > Metazoa > Chordata > Aves > Passeriformes > Bombycillidae > Bombycilla > Bombycilla garrulus. The sequence continues at coordinate 473,558 of VXBU01005564.1, forward strand.
GTCCGTTCTTTGAAAATCTGCTAGTGATGGTCTTTTTCACCTTTTGGGAGGAGATAAAAAAGACCTGACTTTTTGTAATGCTTCATTAAATTTTTCTGTATCAATGTACTGATTCAACGTATTTTGAAGAGCTGTCACTGTAATGTAGCTGGGAAGGAATTAAAAATGTGAGTATTCTTGATCTGAGCCTACTGAGGAATGTTATTGCTTGACAAGGTCGAGAAAATCACAAGGCTGTCTGTACTTTAGTGGAATTCCCTGTATGTGATTCGGGCCTATACAGATGTTTTTGAAGTGGAAGCACTGTCTAATGATAACACATTCTTGTACTGATCCTGTAAGATACAAAAGAATAATTGAATTTTGTCTCCCAAGCTTGAAACAAGTTGCTAACTCAAATGAGATCTTACCAGTGAGAAACTTTGAGTAGTAATTTTGACCAGATTTACACTCAATACTTTTCCATGTAATTACTCTTCCAATTGCTTTTCAGTGTGATTGTTTATTAGGGAAACTTGCTGCAAGATTTCTCTTTGTAATCGAACAAAGTTGGGAAGTGCTTAATGTTTTCTCCTTGTTTCAGATACTGTTCTTTTCTAGAATTGGGGTAACTTCTCTGCTGTGACAAAGTCACTTCATGGATTAGTGATCTCCTGCACCCTGTGTCTTAAAAAGCTATCTGACATCTGGCAAAAGATTTTGCTTCCGTGTTGCAGTTTGAATATGGATTTGGTTACTGGTCTTGCTTTCTAGATGAGTAAAGAGGAAGGCATTGCATAGGTAAATTCTTGCACTTGGGAGGTAAGGTGTGCAGCTGTAAAAGCTTGGTACTCCATCAGACTCAGCTGTATAATTCTAGAGAAATGTTTCTGCACTCTGAAATATGACAAGTAAAGTTTGAGTGGAGGTCTTTGTTTAATATGAGGTTCGTGTTAAGAATTGACTGAAGAATGCTGACTAGTAGTTTGAAAAAGATATTGCTAGTGGTTTGATTGAATATGTTCATATGCCACTTGAAAAAGTCTGGTCATGGATGCCAACAAAAGTGCTGACAGTCATGGAGGTGATGGGCAATATTTAGAAGTGTTTTTATATCCTGAAGCTGGATTAGAAAGAAAGGAAATGAAATGTTAAAACTGCTGTGCTTGACTAGACTTGTAAATTAGTTTATGATCAGAAGCTGTGAAGAACTAGCTTTGGAAAAACAAATTGGGTGGAAAAGTTCTGAAAGGTGTGCTAAATCTGTGGGAAAAAAAAGATAAAACACAAGGTATTGTGGGAATGTGGTGTCTGGGAAGCTAAACATTGAAAAGTTTGAGAGAAAAACCTAGATTTTAGTATTTGAGTAAATAACTACCTAGTTCCTTCTGAGTTATAGATTAAGAGTATAGCTGAATTTTAATTCGTCTGTGTATTCAATTAATCCTATTTTCCATAAGAAAGTTTTTTTAAGTTATGCTTTGTGGTAAAGGTCTGCCAGATGGGTCTTGGAATGAGGATAACTTGATCCTGTATGGCATACATTTAGGTAGAAAATGCTACCTGTGCTGGAGGTATTCAGATCACCATCTAGAGAAATGTGTGATCACTAGGAGCACAAGCATTGAGTGAGGGGCATACCAAGTATTGAGCAAAGCCTACTAGTATTAGAGATCAGGCTGGCTTTTCCCCACACTCCTACTGGGAACAAATGGAAATACAGTGGAAAAATATTAAATTGAGAATTTTGGCAGAATCTTTTAATACACAGCTCTTAAGATAAGCAATTTATTGTGTACTGAGAGTGTGTCAACTGTGAGGTGCAACTGACAGTGCTCAATAGGTTACAGATCCTGTGAGCAGCTCTTTATTTTCAAAAGCAACCTGAGAATATGGGAACATAACTTCCAGTGTTTGTTAAGTCTTTGAATGTTTTCACTGGTGAAAAACATTAATGCATCAGTAATACGTGGAAAAAGGAATACCTTTAGAAGTTTCACACTTACTTTTGGAATGCTATGAAGTACTTGAGTCGATTACCTCACAGGTAGGATTCATATCCCTATGTTCACTAGGGCTGTAGTCTTGTGAAACAAGGCCCTAAACACCATTAAGGAGGACACAGTTAGCCCTTGTGGATTTTTTTATGCTCATGAGAAAGCCACAGCTCTTATCCCTTTTTCTGCTCCGTAGTAGGCCTGCAGCTTAGAGTAAATGTATAATGAGGGAATTGTATTGGATTTCAATTATACTTGGTTTTAGCAGGTGGTAGTGAAAAAAAGCGTGCTTTCGTTAAAGTGAAATAAAATGTATAGCCTTATAATTTGATATGGGATTCTGCTGATATTTGCTTCTATTTTGTAAAGCTAGATGTTAGTGACCCTTACTCTGAAACATCTGAGGTACTATCAAAATGAGTGGTGTGAGCTCACATTATGCATAAAGCACATTCTTACTAGACATATGCATGATCCTGAATCTCACTGGTGTTGCTGGGATTTCCTCCATCTTCTTGGTAGAGGAAGCTTTCACCAGGTTCTTCAAAAAGAACTGGCACTCTTACTGAGGTAGAAAGTCAACCTGTGTATTCTTCTTTCCCTGCTTGGCTGCAGTGGTTAGGCAGTGAGTGGTGTGCTGTGTGAAGCCAAACTTTGTCATGTAGTTCAGTTCTATAGTTCTTCTCTAGTTCTTCCTAAATGAATTTTTCTTTCTTCCATCTGCTGCTTGATTTTCCTTCTATATGAAATTTTCTCTTTGTACTGTTTGGCTACAAATGCAGATTTTTTAATGAGTATTTGCCTCTTATCTCTAACATGACCTCTAAAGGATCATTTAAAGATTTAAAATGTGCATGATATTTATTTTCTTCAAGAGGATTATCACATTATTAATATTATCTAATGTCAACATGTTCCTTTTTGCTTGTTTTTTTCGTGTGTTTATTGCAGCCACTGGAACTGCTCTGGCATTCTCTGGATGAGTGGCTTGTTCTGATAGCCACAGAGCTGATGAAAAACAAAAGGGACTCTGCCAACATTACTTCTATTTTATTGAAGCAAAAAGGACCAGATCACCAAGATGCTACTCCTGCACCTTCTTTTGCTACTGCAGCAACTGAGGGAAGAAAAGAGCTGTCCACTGATGCTGTTGAGTTGAAAACATACGATGTTCCTGGGAAGCAGGAAGCTTGTGCTGATTGTCAGGATGTTATCTCCATGACAGCAAACAGGCTAAGTGCTGTCATTCAAGCCTTCTATATGTGCTGTTCCTGTCAGATGCCTCAGGGGTAAGGAGAGGATTCATTTTTCTTACCCAAACTATTACCATTTTAAAATGACACATACATTCTGGGAAGAATGTTGATACTAACCACATTGTATTAGTGACAGTCAAAGCTATGCTGTTTAATGCTTTCAGTGGTTCAGTTAATTGCATGCCTTTTATTTTTTTTTAATGGTTCTAAAGGCACCAGACAGCATTGCAAATTTTCCATAGTGCTGCTGCCTATGAATGTAGCTGCACTGGAACACATTTTGTATTGAATGTCTAATGGCTCCTTGTAATCATAGTATACTTGTAGGTAGTTGGATGTTGGTATTTTGAAACTTAGCTGTATTTGCTGTTGGTTCTTAATGTGAAATTAACTCTGAATTTAAAGTGATTATCCAGCAAGAAGAACTATAAGCTCAGAAGAAAAAAAAAAGAAAAGAGTTTGTGTATGAAAATGATGACTGGGAAAAAACTTGTTTGGCTATATTATATATAACAAGGAGAGTTCAGTCTCAAAGTAACACTCACTTGGAATCCTGTCCCAAGTTGACAAACATGTAGTTTTGTGTGGAACTTAGGTAAACCTAATATCACTGAGGTCTGGTTTGAAAAGGAAACAAGTGTGACCACTTGTAACTGAGGTCCTATTCTGTCCAATGTTGTTATGGATTATATTTGTGACTTTGGCCCTCGTGAGTAGAAGATTAGGCAAGTATGATGGTATTACAAGCTCCCTGAGGAATCTAGAAGCATGGGTCCTACTACATGACAACTCTTGGTTATTCCTAATCACCATAAGGATTTTTCTTTCTCTGCCAAACTGAGTTGGATAAAAGCTTTCAAACTGGCCAGTAATACTTGTCTGGGGCATAGTTCTCTGTGGATATTCTGGAAGATGATTGGTTATTGACATTTTTGCCTTTTCTGTTAGTTTGTTATGAGATCTTAATGCTGTCGAATATGTAGTTTCATGATGACTAGTTAAACAGCATCAGTTTCTATTTGTGTAGTATTTATTTTAAAAAAACCCAACAATTGATGTAATTCAAATTAGTTTCAATTGCACTAACCAAAAACATCTTTTGATTTTTGAACAGGATGACGTCACCTCGTTTTATAGAATTTGTTTGTAAACACGATGATGTCCTTAAGTGTTTTGTTAACCGGTAAGCTTCAACAAATATGGGCCTTGTAATCACCCTCTGTTCCTCCCAGGCAATAATACTTTTTTTTTTTCTTCTTACTGAGTTGTATTTTTAGATTGTTGCTGTGAAATATGAACAATATGCAATTTAATGGTCTTGCTGAACTCAAGGGAGTGTAGATTAATGATTCAGAGCTCCAACTTAAATGAACTCTTCTGCATATTTAAGTGATCTATTTGTAAGACTTGTGAACGAAATCTATTTCACAGAGCAATAGAATAATTTGATGAATAGATTCTTTCCTTATATTTGTTCCAAATAAGGCCTTCCCTTTTAAGGTAGATGAAAACTTTCATTCTTCTTCAAATGTGTGGTGACTTAAAGGAGTTTAAACCATCTCTGTACAGCTGGCTGTTTTCAGAGTTTCTCTGGGACTGCCAGGTTTATAACCTTCCTTCTGTGTGGAGAGCTGCTTCTACTCCTCCCATATTTAACAGATGAGTTAGTATAAGTTGATTGGAAGCAAGAGTTAGGAAAAAGGGATAAAATAGAAGAATCTCTTGAAACTTGTCTATATGATTAATTGCATTCTTTCTTTATGTAGACTTTTTGCATCATGAAGCATTATTGTTTAATTTCTAACTGGCTTCTAACCTATTTTTTTTTTCAGAAATCCCAAAATAATTTTTGATCACTTTCATTTTCTTCTGGAATGTCCTGAACTAATGTCCAGATTTATGCACATCATAAAAGCTCAGGTAAATGCCAGGAGGTACTTATTTACAACTTCTGTGAATATACAAAGGGTGCTTCTTTTAAAAATAGTATTTAAGGAAAATCCATTTGGAGAGGATGAAAGAACTAAACATGGCCTCTAGTGCTTTTGAACCTGTAATGTGGAAAGATCGTATTAAACAGCTATGGCAACCAGATTTCTATATTCATAATTCTCTAAAATAGATAGGTGAGTCCATTTGAGATAACCAATGCTGGATGTGTCTTACAGGTCCAACTTCCAGTTAAAGAATGAAATTTCTGGTTTTAAATACATTTGTGCACATCTCATAGATTGAATTTTAAAATGCTTTACCTTCCCTTAAATGACTTTTATTTTGAGACAAACCAGAGGATAAATACATCACTGTTACTTGATTTGGTCATAGTTAGTGGCAGCTGCTTTAGTGAAACATCATGTCGTCTTGTTGTCTGTTCCAACAGTTTTATTTTCTTAGTTGTGAATCATTCCATGCTTTTATTTTTAAAGATTAACTGCTTTTATTAATCCAGTTTCGTTTTTGGGACACGGTGTACTGTTTATTCATTCTTTCGCTGAAGTGTGTGTTTTTGAAACTCACTACCTACAAATAATGAGGACACCCCGAGAACTGATACCCTGTTTGTTAGATCAGCTCATGTACCTGCTGTGGGATTGCAGGGGATGGGAAAGGCCATACTTGTGTCATATCTGTCTCAAAAGAGCTGCAAAATGTCAATATGAGCACTGAGTCAAACAAGTTAGAACCTTCTCACCTAGGAATTGCTTTTTAAGGTTTCTGGTTCCTTTGGGCTGTTTTATGTTGCCAATAAACCTTACTGCAAATATGGCTGGTTCATATCACTTGTGCTCAGCTGTGGTTGACTATCAGTAGTTTTACAGAAGCCGGTGACCTATTTCTTATCTAGGTTCCTTCATGCCCTCCCCTAACCTGTAAGAAGTTTTGTGCTCTTTTTCTCTTCTGTGGAAGACTTTAATAGCTATTTCTGTATAGCTGGCGGTCCAGTCTTTCTGCAGAGCCAACTTCAGCAAGCATTCAAGCGCATGTCTAGTCCTTTCTTCCTCCCAAAATACTGTATAGCATATTGGGGTAACTGCAGATCCCAAAAATTAATTGAGAATTATGTGTAACCATTTGCTTATGGGAGAGGAGTTACTCTGGGGAGTGCATGTGTATAATATGGTTTCCACCTTGTTTTGTAGCCATTTAAAGATCGCTGTGAATGGTTCTATGAACATCTGCATGCCGGGCAGCCAGATTCAGACATGGTGCACAGGCCTGTCAATGAAAACGACATACTTTTGGTTCACAGAGGTATTGTGTTCTAAATGGAATTAGTGTGTCTTTGAAAGATAATGAATGAAGATGAAAAAATTAATTGGTGTTTTGTATTTAGATTCTATTTTTAGGAGTAGCTGTGAAGTTGTGTCTAAAGCAAACTGTGCAAAATTAAAGCAGGGGATTGCTGTGAGATTTCATGGAGAAGAAGGCATGGTGGGTAAAAGTGCATGGTTTTCTTTTATGGCATTTTCATATGGAAATATTAATTCTCATTTACAAGTGTGGTTTTGAACTAAAGCCTACTTTGAAGTTACTTTAAAAGAAATATGTGGTTACTCAGCATAACTACTGAGTGAAAGTTTTGTGTACTAATATACTTTATTCTTTTGACATGCAGGGACAGGGTGTGGTGCGGGAATGGTTTGATATTTTATCCAGTGAAATAGTTAACCCAGATTATGCCTTGTTTACCCAGTCAGCTGATGGTATGTCTCTGTCCTTTTTTTTTTTTCCCTAAATTTAGATTGTAAATTTTTATAAAAGCATTTTTATAGTTCCAAAAAAATCTGTGTAGATGTTCAGATTATTTCATGAAAGCTAAAAGGAGAGGTTCAGGTCTGCCTGTTCGAAGTAATCTTCTTCAAGGAGAGTAGGACTGGACTGTCTCCTGTCTGCATCTGGCTGGAGACAGATGAAAGGAAGTAGATATATTCATGTCCTGTCTTTGAGCCTGTTCACAAGTTGATAGAAGCAAAGCCCATTAGTGTGAGTAAAACACGTATATAGCAATATAGTAATATGAAGGACCAAATTCAGCAGTTGGTAATTACCCTTTTGTTGATGGTAATTATTTCGGAACAGTGTCTTGAAGAGTGGCTAAGTAGTATCAGGGTAGTAAGATGTCATTACATTCTAAGACATTTCTTTCTGACATCTTTTTTGTGTAAACAAAAAACCTCAAATGGACTTTCAAAACCCCAAGATAAAACTCTTGCAGTGTCCTCAGATGTTTAGTGTGTTGGATAAATAAAAGCTTTATTAAAAAAAAAAAAGTAATGGAACATGATAATATTTTTGTTTTATAGGAACAACTTTCCAGCCGAACAGCAACTCTTCTGTAAATCCAGATCATTTGAATTACTTCCGTTTTGCAGGCCAGATCCTGGGGCTGGCTCTGAATCACAGGCAGCTGGTGAATATCTACTTCACAAGGTCATTCTACAAACATATTCTTGGTATGGTTTTATCAAAATCCTGCTTATTAGTCATAACAGTTGTCTGAGTAGTAAGCCTTTTCCTTTTTTACTTCTGTGTGTGTGTTAACAGGGAAAAAGCCTTGGAAATTAATGTCTCACTAGTCTTTTATGTACATCAGAGTCACAACAATTCTTTGCATCACAGTTGTGAAATTCCTTTGTTCTTCTGAGTAGTGTCATTCTTGAGAAATGAAAAGAATTGTTCCCTAGTTAACTTAAGACAGACAAGGTTGAGAATGTTTCTGAACTCTGGCAAAAATCTATCAGGCTTTCTTGATCATGTCTGAAGTTCTTCACTTGTGCCATGGTTTTTAAAAAGGTGAAGAAGCCCTGCTGTTGAAAACCTCTGTCTACCTACTCCAACAAATACTAATTATTTCCCAAAATAGGGTTTCAGAACTAATGCAGGTTCATCCTGTCTCCTTAATGAGAGACATTAATTCATATGCTTTTACTGTAGCATTCAAGAAGATTGGACAGATGTTTTTATAGGAGCACAACTTTTTAAAAAAAGGATAACCTGTGTTAGCCAATGGTATTGTGGTCTAGGATTCTTCTCTGCTCTTCTTTAAGAACTTCTATGCCTCTTAATTGTTGAACAAGATGCCCCTCTTCTGCATTGTCATGAAAAAACCTCTCTTGAAAGATGTGCATTCTTGTTACTCCTCCAAGCACATAAATTTATTTGCTGTTGAATGCAGAATTTCCTTTGTGTTTGATCACTAATCTTCTTTGGAAGTATAAGATAGCTTGATTTCTGGTTTTCTGTGATTGTTTTGTCTTCCTGTGATGTTTGCTGAGTCCAGGACAGATTAACTCAGCTTCAAGTTTACTGTTTATCTTCCCTGAAAGTGTTCAGAGAACACTTGCAGTTCATTGAAGGTGCAGGCTCAGTCATCTTTGTCAAGGTATTTTTCACAGAGGATTGTATTTTACTTCTCTCCCTCTGTACTGCTTCTGTGGCAGGAGAGTGACTGTGCTGTGCAAGAGCCAGTGGAGCACAGCCAGTCTGCAGCAGCACCGTGTTGGCAATGCTTCATCAGGCTCCCCTAGTTATGGATCTTCACACAGGAAAGTAATTCTAAAGTAGAGGTATCATTGCATGGCACAGTTTGGTGCTGACTTAAGCCTTGGCCTCTGATATCCAAGAGTAAGAAGAATCATGAAGGGTTTGGGTTTGAAGGGATCTTACAGACCTTGGGTAGGAACACACCTTCCTCTAGGGTCGCTCAAAGCCCTGTACAGCGTGGTCTTGGAGCACTTCAGGGATGGGGCATCCACAACTTCTCTGAGCAGCCTGTTCCAGTGCCTCATCACCCCCACAGTAAAGAAATTCTTAATAATATCTAATCTAAACTTACTGTCTTTCAGTTCACATTTAAACCATTCCTCCTTGTCACTACTTGCCTGTGTAAAAAGTTCCTCTCCAGCTCTTTTGTAGGCTGCCTTCTGGTACTGGAAGGCTGCTTGGAGGTCTCCCTGGAGCTTTCTCTTCTTCAGGCTCACACAATTCCATCTGTCTCAGCCTTCAGTCTTCATAGGAGAGGTGCTCCAGCCGTCTGATCATCATTGTAGCCTCATCTGGCCTTGCTCCAGCAGGTCAGTGTCCTTATGTTGGGCCCTGGGGCTGGGTGCAGTACTCCAGATGGGGTCTCATGAGTGTCAGGTAGAGGGGCAGAATCATTGCCTTTCACCTGCTGGCCATGCTGCTTTCCTTGCAATGAATAACACTCACAGGCTAATTGCCTTGTGCAGTATTCACAAAAAAAGAAAATCCTATTTTCTGCTGTTCAGTGTTACTTTGAGAATAGTGAAATGTTGTTCTGGTCACCTCTTTTGGGGATGACTGCTAATGATTTTGGGTTCCTTACCACTTTTGGCTTGTGATGATATGCCTGATTTGTTGGTTTCTGAGTTGACAAGATGATCTATTACTTACTTTTTTCTTTCTTTTTTTTTCACTTTGCTAAAGTAACTATTGCAAACCAGGTATCAGTCATTAGTCTCTCTTAATAAGGTCTAACTGGTCTTAGTAAGGTCTTGTTATTCCAACATTCTGTTTTACAGGCATCCTGGAACTTTGTAGATGTTTATACACATTCAACTTGTTTAAGGTCAAAAGGTTCATGTTCTTTATCACCTCTTATTACTTATCAGAGACAAAGAACTGGAAAAATTACACCTCCACTTCTTGAAGTAGTTGCTTTTTCTGCCTCAATCACTGTGATTTATTTAAACCTTTCCAAGGCCTTTTCCATCAGCTTTGTGCATCTCCTATCTCCTTGTTTAGGAATCAGAGTTGTGTCGCAGTGGGTGCTCCCGAGTGTATTTGTTTTATTTTTGCTAGCTCTTGTTCATGCCAAGTACTAGTTACTTGGTTACAGATATATAAATTTCCTTCAGCTACTTGTCAGGCCTCAAGTAAAGGAGTATGAAATCTCCTGCAATCTAAGACTGTTTCCATTCCTTTGGCTTCTCACCTTGCACTGAGATCCTTGTTTTCTGTAGTGAAAGTATATCTATCTGTTGATGGTGCTGAAACCACTGGTTGTGTGCTAAGCCCTTCTGTATCTGAAGAACACTCTGAATCTCTTTCAGAGAGGAACTCCTCTTTTTTAGTCAACAGACATGATGTAGAAGTGCCTTAATTAGAAGCTGAAACTTGTACGAGCAAATGTTCATACATTTTTTGAGACTCAGGTGGGTGCATTACCTTTTTCCACTGTAGTGAGTTGAGATCTTTCTGCAACAATATCTAGTAGGTGAGGAAAGATCATTAACTGGTGTGTGACTCAGGTAACACTCAACTAATGTGCTTTATAAGGTATTAGATATGGAGTGTGCTTGATTTTTTTTTTTGTGTGTGTGTGCTGTGAAACCAAACATTGTTCCATAGGTCTGCATGTTTATTAAGGCTGCACTCTATTCCAGATGTAGCACAGGGAGAAATACGGTCAGAAATTCGTAAAACCTCTTAGTTATATTTTTCTCACACTTCCTATCTGTCAGCCTTCTGCTTAAACAGGGGAGGAGCAGATGGTTTCTCTAGTGCTGTTTTCCAGTTACTTTGTATTTCTTTACAGATAGGGTTACTTTCCTGTTTGTAAAAGGAAATTTCCACCTCCAGGTTACAAAGACAGATAGCAGATAAATTCTTAACTGTTCTGTTTACTCTTACATTCCACTCTGTAATAGAAAGTAGTCCTTGAAATGGCATAAACAAAAGTGAAAATTAATTTCTGGGTCAGTGTATTTTGAACTGGAGGCCTTAAAACCTTGAATAATTAATGAGCTTGTCTCAGAGCTTACCTGTAGCACTTCTTTGAAGTTCTATGTTGCACAGAAATACCTGCTTCTCACAATTGTACTAAGATAGATTTCTCTTCCTTTGCAAACTACAGACGCCTCAACGGTATACAAGAGAAAGATACATAGTATTTTGTGGGATTCAAATTTTGGCATGATAAATCTGATGGATTTTTTTTATAACTGGCTGCTGGAGTCTATTCATTGGTAAAATATCTGTCAACCAAATGAATGTTCCTTGGTCTCACAATATGCTGACTATGATTATACTCTCATCATAACACTTGTTGAGTTTCTTCTCTAAAGGAGTCTCTGATTTGTACTTTTCAGTCTTTTCCCACATTTTGTGTATATTCCTCAGAGACATCATTATTTCCATGTTTCGTGTGTCAAGTGCACATATGCTTGCTAGTTGGCAAAAGTGAAAGTCCTCTGGAAACTACTAGACAGCTGTTAGATTTTTTTTTTGTTTTTACAGAAATGGCAGTGACATTTAATTAGTAAGTTATCTATCCCTCTCTTAAACTGGAGTGTTGCTTGATTTTGTTTGAAAAACAATACCTTGCAGCTGTGTATACACAATTTTAGCATCTGTCAGTTCTTCCAGGGAAATACTATAGCATTTTTTAGATTTGGATATTTTGCAGTGTCTGCTAACCTTTGAATTTCTCTGGGGTACTGCATCCACAATCCATAGTGTGCTAAGGTTTATAATGATGGGCACCCTTATGACACTGCACAGTGCATGGAAGATGGTGAAGCAAGGACTGTACTTCCCAATAACTTGCTTTTCTCTAAACCTACTGCTACCCTCACCTCGTGCCCCTTTTCCCAGATATTGTATCTGTCTTGGTAGAGTTGAAGTATCTATCATGCCAGAGTTAAAATAATCGAGGTCTGCTTTCTTGTGAAGAGGGCAGCTCTCTTGCATAAACTAGGGTCACTCTGTTCTGAGAAATGAAAAGAATTTGTTCTGGGCCCATTTGCTCAAATGTGCTTGAGTGCCATGCCTGTGAAGGGCTTTGTAAATAGTCTCTTTCTGTACCAGGATAAAATTCAGACTTCTAGCAACTCTCCTTTTTTAATTCTTCTAAATGAATTGCAAGTTCAGTTTGAAATGTAAAATTCCAATAATAATAATTTTTAATTGTATAATAGATCTCATTTAAAATATGATTAAAAAGAAGAGCACTGGAGAGTAATAGAGTTTTCTGGGGTACAGGAAGGTTGTCTCCTCCCCCGTCCCCCCCCCGCAAGTAGTGCTCTGGGGGAAAAGATACTGTTATAGAGAAATAAGGGTATTTGTGTTTCTAAAATGTAGAGAGAAAACTTTAGGACTTTGTAGGAAACATTTAACATTTTGTGTTCAGAATGAGTAGATGCTTTTACTGGAATCCATTAGTGAACTAAAACTGTGCAAATTGGTTTTGCCTGAGTGGTATGTAATCTGCTTCTCTAGGAGGAAAAACATACAGCGGAAACTTGATTCTGTAGTATTTTAGAAATACAACGTAGCTAGCAACTGCATCCCTTTCTCCCTTTTCCTATTACTGCATTATTCTGGTTTCTCTCTAGAGGGCAATCTTCTACCATGTATTAAGTCAGAACCCTTTCTGCTTTATCCTATTTATTTGAGCAGTTTTGGCTCTTTGTTTGTTTTTTTTTCCTAGGCATACCTGTAAATTATCAGGATGTAGCATCTATTGATCCAGAGTATGCAAAGAACTTGCAGTGGATTTTAGATAATGATATCAGTGATCTGGGTTTAGAGCTGACCTTCTCTGTTGAGACTGATGTGTTTGGAGCAATGGAAGAAGTGCCATTGAAGCCAGGGGGTGCAAGTATACTTGTTACACAGGAAAATAAGGTGAGTATACAGATTTATTCAGAAGATGGTAGTGTAGGAAAAGCCATTGGACTGACTTCCTAAATAACTGGAAGGATGAATGGTATACCTGTTTTGAAGAAAATACAAAAAAACTTAGTTGCCAACACTCTTTTCTCTTTTTCTATGTTAGCATGTTACAGGAACAGTACCACTTAAAATCTTTTAAAGAATTCAGATTAGAGTTTCTTCTTTCTGACTATGGAAGGGAAATAGGATCAATTTAAATGAAGGATTTATTTTAATAGTTACAAATATTCCTAAAGTTATGTCTTGGGTATATGTACCAAGAAAGAAGAACAGTTGCAATTGCTAAACATAAAATTATAGGTAATGTTGCAAAGCGTGCTGCCTGCTAGGCCAATCTATAGTACTGGATTGCTCTAATTAACATGCAGATAACAGACATAGTAAAAGTCTGCAGGAAGCTTTTTCAGCCGTTTGCAAGTTACTTGGTGTATATGGAAATAACCTGCTTTTTAAATATACTTTAATAGTAACAGGTTGAAAAGCCCCCGATTCCTCTGCAGCATTAATTCAAAAAAGAAATATGGGAAAACACAGCCAGACTTTGAAAATCGTCTAGAAATTATGATAAACAGAAGTCTAATTGAATCCTGCAGTTACTGACTAAACAGTTCTGGGTAACTGCAGGAGTGTCATGGGTAGACCTGCAGCTTCTTGTAACGTTGACTTTTGGTCCTGATGTCTGCTTTGTGTTCTGATTTTTGTTTGTATCGGGCTGTATCTCTGTGTTCCGTAAGCGTTTGGCTTCAGGAGTGGTGTCGGCTGCTGCTGCATTCGGGAGTGGCCACTTGGTGGCAGCCTTTGTTGCAAGGACGCTGCAGTTTGTGTTGGAGCAATTGGCACTGGATTCTCGTAGCCTTAATCCTCATTTTCATTGAGGCAGAGTGTCATTCCAATAGCAGGAATACGTATTATTAGTCTGATTCTGCACTGATTCCTACAATACTGCCATTTGTGAAAGAGTACAGATGGTAAAACAAGTCTTATTGTGAAGGTAGTGGATGCTTAATTTCTTTACTATCTGTTGGAGAAAGCAAGGGTGTTGATTCTTGTATCTGGTCAGTCTTAGCTTCCCAGTATATAAAAAAAAGATGTATTTAACATAAATTATAGTTTTATAAAAACTATTTAAAACCCGTTTTCAATTAGCCTAGAATTAGAATTTTACCCACATGAGGGTACTACCTGTTAGCAGCTAGATTTGCTCTCTTAACTTCAGAGCTGGGGCACAGTTTAAAAAGGGTGATTGGAAATGTGTAGAGGAGATGCCTCCATTCTATCCCATCAAGCCTTCATCAGCATGGCAGGAGGAGACTAGAGTTTGTGTAGCTTTAATTTGAAAGGTGGTAAGAAAGAGGTGACTCTGGTGGTAGCTTTGAAGCTAATAATATTATTGCATTTTTTGAAGTTACAAAACATGAAGTCAAAAACTGTCTGTAGGATGGCACTGTTTTGTTCACTGGCAAAGTTGTTGAAAATTGGAGATGTGTTTTTTAGTAGTTTTGAGGGATTTTTTTTTCCAGTTTGTTTAATGTGACATAGTTTTGCAGTATATTTTACCTTGGCTGTTCTATCAGTTTAAATAGGAATGTGTCTACTTTGTAAAAAAAAAAAATCTCTTTCACCAGCAAGTGATTTTTTTTTTCCTTCTTTTACCCAAGGAATAATAGATCACTGTTTAAAACTCGTTGTATTTATTATCCCTCTGGGAGAATGAAATGCAGTTTCTGAAAGAATTTGCTGTGTATGCACACTAGCAGATTACCTGTTAAAATTAAATTATGAATGAATGTTTATCCCTTAAAAACCTAAACAACAAACACATACACAAAAACTTCCCCTGTGCCAAAACCAAAATAAAACACACCCTTGCCCCTCCCTCCACAGAAACCACCCAAACAGTCCCTTTTTCTCATTGAAAACTGAAACAGAGTAAATGCACTAGTAGTAAGAGCTATTTGTAAAATACTATTTTCTCTGAATGGTGTAATTTTCTTTTTTTATATTAACTGTAATAGGTAAATGGTTGTGGGACAATTAGATGATGCAAATATTCATGTCTTGCAATTGCTGTGTCCATGTAGCCCAGCTGAAATACAGTTATAGCTTGGTTCAAATGCTTTTTGTCATGGTAATGGAGAGACTTCAAAGGGAGAAGTCAGGCTTTGTCCTGAATTTTTCTTTGCTCTTTGCTGTGTATCATTTTGCAGCTTTCTACTTTTTAGGAAAAAAATAAAATTAGGCCTAGTCAAAGTTCATCTATATATTAAAGAATGGTGCAGAGCTCCACAATCCTATGGCTTTCTCTGTCCTCCCAGAACCTGTCTGTGAGCTGGCCATTCTGTTTAGCAGTAAAATTGTAGGTATTTTCTTTTCCAGGCACCTTTAAAATGGAGCTGCTCTCTGAATCTGAAAACCATCATAACCATTGATCCTTGTCTCACAGTATGTGGGATTGTGAAATCAAGGAAGCATGATCTCAGCTTTATTTACCTCAAAGTAAAATACAGAACAACCTCTCACCCAAACTAGACTTTGTCATTATATTTGTGAAGCTCATCTAATGTGTGTTCAATCAAATCTCCCTTCCTAAGAAGGCTGGATCATAACTTTATGTACTATGTAGGAATACATATGTAGCTCTGAAATGATGTAGGTATTTCTGTTTTGTAATGTGCTCCTAAGGCTTCAGAGGGGAATAAAATGTAAATGAAGTGCACAGAAAGCAAAACAAATTGACCAGGTTGTTTACTGACATGTATTATGTAAATTCTGTGCTACAGGTCTTTCATCATGTGCCAGTGCTGATAGCCAGGGTGCTTGGCTGTTCCAGGCTGTTTTAAATATTTCTTGTTATACCTAAAGTGCAGCAACTGCTTTCTCTCATAATTAAAGTGTTCAATGTAGTATTTTTGTCATGCATAGAATAAGTAATTTTTTTTAAAATGGATTTTTCAAAATAAGGTGGTGAATTTTTCTTTCCACAACCCTGCTTTTCTGGGTAGCGTAATTTACATAAGAACAGTTTAAGAGATGTAAAACATGCATTTCTGATCACTGAAGACAACCAGTGTTAAGATTATTTTGAATCTCTGATTTCTTCTGTATTCACAGACTGACTTTTGTCTAGTGCAGTTAATCTCCTTTGGCTGCTCCTCAGTCCTCAGAGAAGGGGAGGTGTTTTCAGCTCCAGGAATAGTAGAAGCAACCTGGAGAGATTACTAGACTGAAACTAGATTTTTGGGAGCAGTACTGAATATATTATGGAGTCATGTTCCTCTTCTTCAGAGCACTTCACAAATTAATTGTTCTCTCAATTTATTAAATGGTGATAATGCATTTAAAAGTATCTTCCGACTGCAAAGCAAACAACCCCTCTACATCTGTGAATGTAAGGAGCTGCTTTAAGAAAATATCCTTCTGTTTTGAAATGTTTCATACTTCGATCTCTTTTTCTGAAAGGGAGGAAAGAAAAAATGCTTGGTTGCCTTTGTGCAGGTTTAGATCCTAAAATGTTTAGGTTGAAGTATTTTGAAATTAAAAATCAAAGTAATATTTTTGTAAGATTGTTTTCTTGAAGGAAGCTGATAGTTGAGATGGTTTAATTGGGAGATACATTTAATGATTTTTTTTTTATTGAAAGTCATGCTTATGAAATCAAAGCATTTCTTTAAACAGAGTACCTTAAATAATCTAGGAATAAATTTTGTTTTTAAGTAGAAAGCTATTTTCTCGAGTAAAGAAACTTCATGAAACTTGTGCAATTTGGTCAGGGTAGGTAAGACATGTTTATAGAATTTTAATGTCAGCACTTTTCCTTTCTGAAAGTCACTTGTCTCCTTCTAAAAGCCTTCTTCCATTAACACCTCCTAGGCTTTTGTGTTCTCAACAAAAGCAAAGTTCTGGTGGATTCCTTTTCTGGCTGGCATCTTTTAAAGGGAACAGAGCCCCCGGATCTCTAAAGCATATTATAGTCTATTCCCTGGCTATGGTGGAAATTGTTTTCTGGTGTTTTTCTTTCCTTAAAAACTAAGGAAATTTTTTCAAGACCTTCTTAAAAAAATTGTAATTCTTATTAG
>VXBU01005567.1:0-79398 GCA_013400315.1 Bombycilla garrulus
CCTCCCGGTACAACCGTTTTAGGATAATACTTGCTTTATTTTAAATACCTACACTGAAAATGAATATTAGAAATCCTGTATTGTATTTTACCTGTCAGAGGTCATCAGAAGCTATATTTCAAGAAAACTGAAGGCATTAGATGTAGTTTGCCCAGTAGATTAATACTGAGCTGTGAACTTTCATCCTCTGCAGCAAGATTTCCATCCAACTGACACAGAACTGAACATGCAGTAGCACTTACAACCAGGGGGATCTAATTTAGACAGAGTTCAAATGGTTTCAAGCTACTCATAGATCATAGAGGTAAAGTATGCATAAGAGAGCTGTCTTTAATCAGGAGGTTTTCAGTAAAGTCACACCAGAAGTTATAAGACACATTGAAAATTAGCTGAATGTTAGGCTGAAGAGTTAAATTACCAAATATATTTAAATATTCCAAATATATTCTGTGAGACACTTCCTCAATCCCAAACACTCCATGTGTTTTGTTTTGGGGTTTTTTCAAAACAATACAAAATGACATAGACTTTTACATGAGCATAACAAAATCCTTCCCATACGGCATCATATCTGTGATGTCTATCTTCAGAAGATTTTGGGGAAGAAATGTGATCCAAACCACAAAACAGCCTCATTGTGGGTGACAACTCAGAAATAATTCAAAATAAGACTCACATTTTTTTCCATAATGGTGCATTAGAACATAGGAAAATTGAGAGGGACAGGCAGCATTATAGTGAGAGAGAGGATTTAGGAAAGTACAAATTTAACGCAGTTATCAAATGCTGACCTACTTGTGGAACAGGCAGGTGGAATCTGTTAAACATTTCATACCAAAGAACAATGTGAAAATGAGAGAACTCATTGAAAGACATGTCATTGAAAGACCATGTGTTATTCTCTTGAGGCTTTTAAAGGTTACATTCCACCCAGAAACCCCCAAATCTGTCAGGTGTCCTAATTTCAAGTTTCCTTGATCAGTCTGACATCAGTCTGACTGCATCCAAATCAGCCCTGTGCCCTCCTTGCCACCCAGACTGGCTGTGGGTTTTGTCTCCAGGCCATTAGGTACAACAGGCAGTAAAATGGGAAACACCTTGGTGATACAGCAGAGAACATCACACATTCTGCATAGCCACCTCTACTGTTCTGCACTCTGTTGAAGAACTGTATCTCAGCACAAACACAACAGCAATTACTGCACAGAGCCTAGCAGGCAAGCGATTGGTGACTTTCTGAAGACTTTCCCCAAGTTTGGTTACAAAAAGGATTAAAATTCTTACTGCTGTGCAGTCTACAATATTGTCTCTTCACAATTTCAAGTCAGTGCCAGGAAGAGAAGGGGGATCTTGAAGTCTGTCAGTAGAAATACAGTGCTGGATCTCATGTCACATTAGAGCAAACACACCTCAGCTCAGATCAGCAAAGCAAAGCAAGGAACGTGGCAGAATGGGATCCAGGATTTTCTTACTGAATACTCACCCAGAAGTAGCATCACAACCAACAAAAACTACACCTCTGTAACCCATTACTTTCACTGCATCCTGCACTGATGATTTAAAGTCTGTAAGCAGGAAAGAAAAAATTCAAATCCATCGTTTTCTTGAACAGGATAAGTTAGGGCTTGTTGAGTTCCTCACTATTAGAACCAGAGTGTTTTCAGTACCTGGATTGTTTCTTAAACCTCTGTTTCAGGTAGCTCTTTATAGAACTCTAAGATGTGTGATATAGGCACAACTTCAATCATTGGACTAGCTAAAGTGTCTACATCTCTGTTAGTAAAATATATATTTTCAAATTTTCCCCAAACTATCAGGCTTTTAAAGACCCATCCATTACTGCTCTCTAAGTCCACATTTATTTTTATTCCTTATACTGAATGAACAACTGGTTTATCACAGAAAATAAATGAAAATCACTTGTTTGACAAAGTTGAGCCTTTCATTTGCTGGGCTCATTTACCTGCCAGACTAGTATCACAAAATTATTATTCAGTTCTAATCACTGCATGGTTCAATTTCCTACATCCTCAACTCTGTAGGAGAAAAAAGCTTCACTGTGTGAACAGTTCACAGAAACCAAGTATTATGAGAATCTTTATTTTCTTCAAGTTTATCAGGTCAGACAATTCCTGAACTATGAAAAAATGTGATTTTTCTTACTTGTCATTGGCACTTTAAAAAATAAGATTTGAAAACAAGAACTACCATACGTCCCATCACTCCAAATCCTTCACAGAACCCATTCAGCTCCTCCTATATTCACCCCGTGTAACTCTGAAGCCTTTGATTATCTGTGTTTCAATTGCCATGTGTGATTTTACAATTCTAAGCTGATGGACACATGAGCAAAGGGACAGCACCTAAGACAAACTGCAGCATACTCCTATCATTAAAACTTTCTACAAAAAAGTGAGATCCAACTTTCCTTCTTCCTTTTTGCTGGAGAAACATACTATGCTGAACTTGGCCTTTTAACACATCCTAATGACTCACAATATTTAAAGTTGAGTTAAACATTTTTCTTAGCACAGCTGTATATATTTGATTTCATAATTTTACCAAGATTTCTCTGTAGTCTTCCAACTATTACATTTTTTCTTTCATGTTTTTAATTTTTAGCTTCCATGGTTCCATAAAGGAGGAGTTGCTGAATGATCTTTAATCTGATGGCTGGAAGTATCTCTTTATTCCCCCCCATAGCCACCTAGAACCTAGGACAGACCTCAACAAACCCCCTCTTGTAGGCATCTGTTCAGATCATCTGTAAGGAAGCAAGCACTTCTGTGAAGGCTGACCTAAAACTGCAGAATGAACTGCCTTAGGAAAAGAAAAAGATCACCTCAAATCTTCCCCACCATCCGCATGTTTTAAATTTAATATTCTAAATTTAACATTAAAAGTGAATCCACACGTGTATTAAACACAAACAAAACCAAAGCACCCAAATTAAGCATAAAGAGAATGAAGAACAAACCCTACCACCCCAAGCCCCCAAAAACCAGCCTACAGAGTAGATTACACCATCTTAAAAAAGAAAACATCTCCAATTGCTACTGAAGAGGTGTTAGAATTTGAACATCAGAATTTCTTGCCCTTCTGCAGGGCCTTTTAAAGTGCCTTTTAAACCAGCACAGGAGCCAAGCACAGCACAGAGCAATAACTTTGCTGTAGAAATAAAGATGGCAGAATAGAAACAACTATGCCTCAACATCAACACATTACCCATGCCAAGCACCACTCACAGATTTCTCCTTATGCTGCTTTTCTTACACTGTCTTCCTAGCATCTACTCACTAGAGTGAATCACCCAGTTATGGCTGAAAAGTCCTCAAACAATAATGTTTTCCTCATTGAATTAAAAAAATTACACCCATTAAACTGACACTGGCTAGTGATGCTATAGGACATCAAATATTTCACATTTTACAAATGATTAATATCAAAATCTCTCTGTAAAAACAGTGACAATTACAGCAATGAAGCCAGCTTCGCAGTGTATCTGCACACCACCTTGGAGGAATATCAGCAGAGGGTGTTTACTGTGGTCCTAAATGTGATTTATCTGTTGACTCATCAGCATTCATATGTCTAAAGCCTCCAAACTATTAAGCTATCCCATAAGACACATATCCAAAAAGATCCTTAACAGCCTCCATTTCCAGAGTAACAGAATGTGTGGATTTGAACATTCTGGTTAGCTGGCTCAAAGGGATCACAAAGTTGATTGCCTGGGAAAGGAGCTACAAGGGTTAACTTGTGGGCTATCTCTTTCATTCATGCTCTTTTGCAATAAAGCACCAAACCTAATGACCATCATGATCTGACATCTGGAAAACCTAGATGCATTCAATTGCTTTCTTTGATTAGGCCTGTACTTATTTGGCATTACAGAGATATCTCAATCCCTAAATAATTAACCTACAGCCAATACGTATGAAATTGCCTCACTAAGCTCACTGTCCGGGACTGTTTGCTGTTAAATTAGTAGAATAAATAATTTACACCAAAAAAAGTGTGCACAGGATAGTGCCAATAAACCTGGGGAAATCTGTTCATTATTTGCAAGAAAATTGGATGGAACACAATTCCCCAAGTACAAGGCATTCTGCAGAGTAAAAGGTGTATTAGTATGATTGCAGCATGTAGGGAACAAATGAAGCCTCCTGACTGCTCTCTTCAGAGCAGGCTCTGTTCATTAGCCTTTTCTCCACAACTGTGCAGAAATACTTGCAGTACATTGTACATATGAGAATATAGGAGACTGAAAGTTTGCATGCAAGGTATATTTTTGTGGGAAAAAAATCATAAAAATACTGTAGTTCTATCATCACTCCTGAGTAAGCAAGGACCTAAAAATAGTATTGAACACTGAAATGACTGTTGTGTATCATTTGGAAAATGCACAAATCATTGCTCACTCCAAATGCTCAAGAAAAGTGCTCTGTAAATTTGTAATTCACAGGATTTTTATCATTTCAGGATCACTACAAAATGAAGTGCTGATAAAAGTTATGTCTTGCAAAAACTCATTTCTGCACAGTTACTCCTACAGACCGTGCTCCAGCACATAATGAATCAGTCAGCATCTTTCCACTAATGTCCCTGGGAGGTGGAGCAGGCCCTGCCGGCTAGGAAAAATAATCCTGATTCTTTGTTGAAACTCCAAAAATAGTTTAAAAACAGCTATTCCGAAGGCACATTCAGAATTCACAACTAAAAACTGACATTCAGAAATAAATAAATAAACTTAATGGAGAAAGGGTTTGGCACAGAAACTGGTGCTGAGGCCAAGACAGAGTTCACGACTCATGTGGGCCCATCTCCCATGAGGTTCTGGAGAGCTGCAGGCTCCGGTGCTCCCACTGTCTGTGGTGCTGGAAGGAATGGCTTTCCCTGGCCAGCAGGACAGCAGGAAGAGGTTCCCCCTGCCATTGTGGTTTGCACAGAAGCTCAGTTTCCCTGCCCTCCCTGGATCACTCCTGACCTGAGTAACAACCTCCAAGCACTGTCTGCCCTTTCAGCTGTGTTCTTCTCACAGATAATCCCCAGCCTCATTCTCTCTCTGCAGGCAAGGGACAGAACTGATGCTTGGAAAAGCTGACCTGGAAACAGAGACTAGGTAGAATAAAAGAATAAAAAGGTATTTATTCATTGAAAGGATCCAGCTTGGGCCATGCATGAAGCCCGTGGGGCTACACCCAAGCAATCCAGCAATGGTCCCAAAAAATGGATCCCCAGTAACGAGGCCTCACACTTTTATAAGTTTTGGCTCATTAGCATATTGGAGTTAATTGTCCAATTACAGCTTCATATTATGAAGCTCCATCCTCCTTGTTCTTTCTCTCTTCTTCACTGCTGTTTACACTCTTGGGCCTAAAATTTGTCCCTGGTGCCAAGCTAGAAAGGAATTGTTTTGTCTCCCTATTCTATGAAGAGAGCTCACCAACCCTTAATATGAAACCCAGAACTACATATTAAAACAGTACAGCGTCTGAAAAAAAAAAAAAAAAAAAAAAGCTAAAACTTGAGGCATCAGAGCTACAGCCACATTTACCTCACCCACACTCCCTGGATGCATCCAGCCCCTTGTCTGAGTTGGAATCCCATGCCAAATCTCAGCGTGATTTGTGGCGGTTTGTTGTTTTTTTGTTATTTGATAGCAAGTATCCTGGGACATGTTTTTTTGACCTTGCTCTGTATTCATGCTGAAAACAAACAATCTCTTTATAAAACCCCAACATTTCTCCTTAGATTATGAATCATGTAGTTGCATGACCTCTGTCCCAATGCTTCCTGCAATCTGTCTTATTTAATACTGAAAGAAATCATAGAAATGAATGCCAGCTCGTCTGTTCTTCTAGAAAACAACACTGGGAATACCAATTTCACTCATTTTTATCCCAAAAGAACAACAACAAAATATCAAAACAAAAAACAGGTTAACCCTGTGGAGTAAAAGGTGTCTCAGCATCATTGTTACAGGCAAGGATCAGATAAGCATTTGGTTTGTGCTGTATTTGAAGACAGCTTTATCCAAATAAAGCATAGTGCATTTTATCATTCTGTAATGGATAAGACCTGTCACTCTTTGAATATCATCATATGGTCGGTGGCCGGCAGATAATGGACTGTTAAGTGTCAAGGTGACTGGCTTTGAACGTGCACAAAACTAAAAATTATAGACCTGTCATTCCACAGGCAGGCCACAATTAGCTGTCTGCACAACTTGAAATTCCCATTTTGCCAGCTGAATAATTATTTGGGTACCATTTCTCAATATGGATACATTTTTAGGCTCTTTGCAATTAGGATTTTATCTTTTTTATAAGGTTTTTCAAATAACTATAGGGTGCATTCAGGCAGAGGAGGTTAGGCATGAACTGCACAGTTATCTCCTCCCCAAACACACACATGAATACATCCACTAAAGTTACATAATCAACACTTTTTATGTTCATTTCCTCTCACTACACCCTACACTTTATTGTTTCTGCCAGAGATGAAGTGCTAAGGAATATGAACTGCACGAAATTCACAGCTTCAGACATCCTAGCTGTTTTTTTCTATTAGCAACATAATATACTTTTTCCACGCTTTTCTATCAGTCCACCCTGATATGAGTTAATAATATAACCTGACATAGAAATAAAATGTTTTCAATGACCAGCCTCAGAAAGGAAAATTATTTTCTTTTGGGAGAGTATTTTTTTTTCTGTATCACTAACAAACATTTAAGGGGGTTTTGGCAAAGACAAGTAGGGTGATATATCCATAATGACTCTTACTTTCTGCTAGGAAATTAAAGAAGCAATGTAATTAGAAGTAAGGAGAATCCCATGACATACATTAATGCATGTGCTGTGGCCCGTTTTGTCCTGGATAAGTAGCAAGCATTTCATGTCTAACAGACCATTCTGCACTTGAGAAAGAAATTGCTTAACATTGTGCCTGAACATGAAAATAAATAAGGCTAAATTCTGGGTTTATAAACAATTTAACATCAGGACAATTGCTGCTTTAATGCCTTTTTGATATGAAGTCCTTTCTAAAGAAATGTTATTGCAAGTGTTTTGGGTTTGGGTTTTTATTTTTTTTCTTTTTTAGCTCAGCCAAAGCCATTTAGAATAACAGAAATACATCTAGGATCATCACTAGACATTGAATCCAGCTGTAATATGAGAACTTCCCTCTTTAAAGAGCTTCATGTATCAATAAAGCCTTCACAGGCAGGCCTGGGGTGTACAGGGGCACTTTGATTATCTGCAGAGGGCTGCTGATCACCCGTCCATGGCTGAGTCTGTAAGTAAACGGCATCTGGGCTGAAGGGATGACTGCCTGGAGTGACAAGGGCTGGAGGAAGTTGGGCTTCCCTCAGACCCAAACAAATTTTCTTTCTCCCCGTGCAATTTACTCTTCCCTCCTTTGCCCCATTTAAATGCCCTCATCCTTTTTTTGCTGATGACTTTTAACAGCAGTTATTTGAACAGTATTATTCACAGCAAGTCATGGAAATAGCTGTATGTACAAAGCTGAAGACGTGGCAAATTACAACAAGAGAGCAGGAATGAGAGGCTGGGGGGAGCAGAGGGGAAGGTTCTTAAATTCATGCTGCAGAACTACACGGTTAGCCTGAATCTGCTCTCTCCCTCTAGAAATAGAGGGTTAAACCATTAGAGAATTCAATTGGTTCCAGATGGACCCTTAACCCACTTCTTCTAATAAGAACATTTTCCTGTTAAACAACCTGTGCGACATGGAATAGATGAAATCAATTTTTAGTATACTGCCACTGGAGCCTGGAAAGACAAACCTAAAGTATGAGGATCCTTATCTCAGATATAAAAGGGTAATGCAACAATTATTTATCTCACAATTAGGCAGCAGTAATTAAAAAGTAATACTAGAAAAAACATATAACACAAGTTTCTAAGAAAAGCTATAAAAATTATAGCTGTCTTTTGAAAGGCAGTGGTCCATTTTCAGCTTTTCTATCATATTATTTGGAAAAATCAAAATGTAACAATACGACCTCTTAGTCATATTTTTGTGAGCTACTTCCATTGTTAAAAAATTTTGTTTGATTTTACTTCTGTTTTTTTAATACATAAATCAGAGACCTAGCTTTCCTTGCATAGAAATCCCTGACAATAATCTTACAGTAGTCTCATCAGACCATGGTCAATCCTTTTTACACATTATAACAAGACTTTTACTGTTCTAGATTAATGTTTAAGGCACCTGAAAAATAAAGAGGGACTGTGATTCAGCATTTGGCAGCAGGTTGCTTAAGAAGCTGCAACCCTCCTTCCTTGGTTTGGCTCCACATGCCAAGCAGTGTTTTGGCTGGCACGGTGGTTTGTGTTGCCATGTAGTCAGTATACATTTCATCTTTTACCAGCTGGACCAAGTTCACTGCACTGCTGTGCAAACAGTTGTGCCAGCAAACCCAAGAGCAGGAACAACCTGCCAGGAGGGAGGAGATGCCCCAGCTGCCCAGGTGTGGCTGCTGGGGAGTAAACACTCTCAGTGCCACAGCCTGGGCAGGCTGTTTGTCTGTCCCAGCTCCTTGGAGACCTTCTATTTGGTTCCAGTTGCTTTCAAGTATATTTTATTCACACATCACCTTTGCAAGAAGTACTGCAATTCCCAAATTACAGCTGTGGAACTGAACTGCAGTGAGGATTTCAAAAGTATCCTTCAGGCAGACCTAAACAGTGAGTGCCTAGAATAATTTCCCAATGAGCTTTTAATTGTCTGAGATGCTTTTGAAATTATTTCCTTAAAAAAGCAAGAAAGACAGTTTCTAGGCTAGCATTGTAACCAGCAAGCTGTCTTGGCACCCTTGCTTTGTGCGTTTCTGTTTCCTTCCATTTTCCCACCAGAGATGACTGCGATATAATTTATTACGATCATGAAACTGATTATGTGTTCTGAAGTCAGCAGATTTACCTTAAAATAACACAGTGCCTCAGTGAGAACCATTACATGTTCACAGTGGAATCTGTCTGGGCAAATGAAAAAAAAAATAAAATGCAACTTGCCTCAGATTCCATCCACCATCCACCCTCCCCCAACACCCCCTCACACTCTCACTCTGTTTTATCCTGTCACTATTTTTGTCCATTCTGGAAATTAAAAATTTTCCAGAGTTGGGGTTAGTGGATATTCCCCTAATATTTCTGTGGGGACCTGTGCTCAGAGAGGTCTGTTGTCTGTTTGATCCTTTCAGAGCTTTGGCACTGCAGCTAGGAGCATTTCTGCCATCTCAGGCTATGCAAGAAGCATGCATGCTTTGCTAGAGGCTAGCAGAGGTTTGAATGAAAATTTGTAAAAATCACACACATTTCTCTTTCTAATGTCTCTTCACCTCAGAAGCTGCTCTGTTGCCAGACCATCCACAGAAGGCTGAAATCACTCAGTTGAACTGGCCTTTGGTTAGACCAGTCAGACATACATGCTGCCTTGTAAAATCACTCATTTGCTTATTTTCACCAAACAGTGCTTTCCTATGTAAGCTTATTAACCTTAGATATAGAAAGCCTTACATCTCTATAATTCCCATTCAGAGCATACAGAAACATCTTGGAACATCAGTTATATGGGAACATCTTGGAAAAGGGTAAAACACCATAAGTGGCAAAATGAAGACACGGCATTTGCACCAAGGGGTGGATTTTTGAACACAGAACTGAACAAGCTCCCCCCACTTCTGTGCTTTTGTTTCTTCAGCTAACGCTGGTCTTGCAGCTTTGTTAGCGACCCCTTTTCCTGTTTGTCCTGGTAGGCTTTTCAGGCTGGAAGGGGCAGTACTGTGATGCGAGTGCTGCTCTTCTCAACGCAACCTCAAGGAAAAGAGTCGCAGCAGCACCCCCCGCTGCTCTCTGAGGTGGTGTATGTGAAATGCAGCTCCATCAGCACTGCATTTTATATACAGCCCGACGAGAGTTGGGCAAGTTACCATGACACCAAATCACCCCTGCACTCCACCTCACTGCGCGGCACTTAGATCTCCCTTCGAGGTGAAAACAGAGAAAGCAACACATACAAGCACTAAAGAAGGCCAAAGCTATCCCTGCTCCCCCCGGAGTGCGGCCACTGGCCCCATCGGAGCAGGGCCAAGCCCTTTACCTGCACCAGGACCCACAGAACCGAACCAAGGCAAGGACTGCGGCTGCTCTGCACCCCTGATGGGCGAACTCCGCACACTTAAAACTCTCAAAGCAGTAACGCTGCCAGGGCATTCAGCTGCTCAGAGACCCAGGCAAAAGCTCTCGCTTAATTTCTGAGAACGAGAAAACACCTGTTAAAACCACCGCACTCTTAAGCTCTGCAGCTATTTCACCTCAAAAGCCCTAGGTCTCCAAAAGCCCACTGCTGATGGAATGTGGTTTTCTTCCCTGAAAAGAGAAGGCTCTACATTAAATCTAAACAACATAGCGAGTGCACCTGTCCACTTAACATCACAAACAGGGGCAGCGCGGTGCACACCAACCAGCGAGGCTGCTCACCAACCCCGCACAGCCCCGCTGGGCTGCAGAGGGGAGCCCAGCAGGCACACGGGGCTGGCCAGCCGGGGAGGGACACGGGGCTTCGCGGTGCCGCGCCTACCGGACACAGCCCCAGAGCGGTGCCAGCCCCGCTAGCTCGGGGCCACCCCTCCCTCGCCGCGGGCTCGCCAAGGTCACGGCGGCGGCCGCGCGCGGGATTGGCTCCGGCGCCACGGCGTGTTATTAGTGTCTGGTTTGATCCGAGCGGGGGGTGGTCTCCAATCAAACGGAGAAAAGGTCCTGGAGAAGGTAATTAAATCCTGTCAGAGGCAATTATCGGTTCCAGGGCCATGACTCTGGCGCTGAATGCAGATGATCTGAAGCTCTATTCTTGTAGAAATTCAGGAGGGCTTCTGGCACGGATCAGTCAGACATAAAGGAAACAGCAGGCTTTTTGCAAACAATGCCGCGCTGTATTTTGAAGCTCTTTGCACATCTTTTTTCCTCCCTGTTCTCAGAGTTTGGTTACCGCTGATCAAAAATATTTCCTTCTCCCCACATTCTCATTAATTTAATAGATAAAGATTTACTTACGTATGACATTACGTACACGTAATGACAAGCTACATAAGAAAAATCTCGTTCTGAAACGCTGCCCACTTAAAATGTGATTCATCAAGACAAAACCGTTTTTCACAATAGAAACATATAAATTTATTGATGTTTTACTGGAAAAACCAAAAGCATCAGAATTGGATTAGGTATCCAGAAGGGCAATGGCTCATCTCTAAATCCTGTGGATGCCAAAAGGGGATAAATAAATGACTATTTCCTACCCCAGGATAATGATGCCAACACAAGTGTGTCAGAAATGGTCTGATGCTGAAAAAGACATGCATTTCACTAGTACAAACAAGACACTGCTTACATTTAGTTCCACAATGCCCAAAATATTATTTAGCCTGCATTCTTTTTGTTTTACTCTGATGTGACAAACGCATCTGCCAATAAAACCTCCTTTTGTTTTTTTTACCAGAAATTAAAAATAACAAACGAAAATTTAAAAAAAAAAAAAAAAAAAAAAAAAAAAAAAAAAAGAGAAAATCTCATAGTTCTTCTTTACCAAAAGCATGTTCCCGATTTTAGGGAAGATCTTTTTTCACTCAAGTCTGCATCAAGTTATTCTTTCAGAGCCAGATTACAAGCTCAGCTGTGAGACAGTAAATCAGGATTGACACCATTAAAGTCCATGGAACTACTTTAGCTTTTACGGAGAGCAGAGGCAGGACCCCTGCCTGCCACAGCCTGGGCTGCAATCACTGCCACATCCAGGCACAGGGAAGGCAAAAAGAGCTGGGGTGTGTGGCAGGACTTGTGGGGAATCACTCTCAAACTGCAACCCTAGGTCTTCCTGAGCAGACTTCCCTCACTGGTGACACATTCTGCTCCAAATTATTATTCATATGATCAAAAAACACATTTACTAAGCCCTTCCTTTCTCCAAAGTTCTGATTTGCTGAACTGACTTTGCAAACTTATGTTAAATACAAATACTGCTGCTGCTGAGACATTTCCCACACTGCTGGTGAGAGTTCTGTCCTCTGTCTGTGAGGGCCCTGGGGTTTCTGTGCACTCAGTTCCAACTCTCCTCGCAGAGGCCTTGCTCCTGCATGACATCATTTCATTTTTGTGAATGCACACCTGGTCTCTCCAGAGGATTATAGCTGCCGTTTCACATTTCCTCACACTGACAAGGCACCGGGCTGGCTGAAAAAAATGAATTTTGGCTTTGCTTTAACATTTCAGTCACCTCACAGTGTAGGAAGAGGGTGTGTGTGGTGGGTCCTACAATCACTAAGGAGGCAGCAGATTATTTCCCCTCATCAGTAAGCACAGCAGAGGGGAAGATTTTTCTCCCTCAGACCATGCCTGGAGGCAGATCCTTCTGTCAGCCTGACCCACAGCTCACTCGAGGTCCTGTTCCTGCATCATCATGGAGCCTCATGGGCCTCCCTTTGGCCAGTGAGCCCATGTTAGGAAAACTCAAGAAAGAAAATTGCACAGAGAAGCACGAAGGCAGAGACGCTCCCATAAGTTTAACAGAGCTAAAGCTAGAATTCCATATTATAAATTCCAGTTTATAAATCCATATGAGTGCTTTCAGTTGCAGAGAGGAGGGCAATTACAATTGTAGTAGCCAAGGAACATCTAAGTCCTCATTCTTGAATTTCAGTGCAGGATTACTGCCAGAGGCATTTCGGCTGGTGATAACCACCACAGTGGTTTCTGGAATTCGAGGCATTTGTCAAGGGTTGAGTGAAGCATGAACTTGGTTTACACAACTGCCAGCTGTCAGAGAATGATTCCTTCAGTCACTCCCAGCTTCCAGCAGGGTCTAAGTGGTGACACATTGGACACATTGCCTGTCACCACCTAGTCAGGCCTTCCCAACACAGTGATCACTTAGTTCTGGCACATTTGCCCTGAGAACCCTTTTGAAAAGGGAAAATTTTGCATCTGACTAATGTCTTTGAAGGAAGATAAAGCTGATCCTGATTTTGAAGAATAATTTTTAAGCATAAAATGGCAAAAAAGACCACCAAGCTTTGGCTTTACCCCCCAGCACTGTGGTAACACAGACCCTCATCCACTCCACTTTATATCCTCAGCCTTGTCAGCATAAACATATGTGGACAGTCCTGAACCATCTCATAAAGGCATTGGAGAATTAGAAAGAAACTTTAAAAATTCCTGGTAGCTTATACAGAACTGAACAAGATTATTGAGAGAACAAGTTGTCTTACAGGAGCTCATTTTCACTGTCATTATCACACACTCTGGTGTTCTCTATAAAGGCACATCAAATCCAAATTATTGAGCTGGTTCCCTGTTCTGTGGCTGTCAAAGCTGACATCAGGATTCCATATATTTCCTCTGAAGTTGATACCATTCTGATTAATTTCTTGTGAAGCTGATATGATCCTGATTACGCAAATGCTTGACTATTAGAAGATAAGCACAATGCTTACATTTGTACCTGTATTTTAAAACGTGCTCATTCATCATTTAACTCTTTTCATATACAAATCTGCATGTAAGAGACGGAGGATATATTTCTGTTTATAGGCCAGTAATTAGGAAAAATATCATTAAATGTTGTCACACCAAAATATTTCGTTATTGATTCACAGACACAGTGTGGGGCAAGTTCTTGTATAAAAGCTAATCTTAATCATCTAAGTAAACTAGACATTTTCTTTAAAATGTAAAAAGTGTTTTATTTAATGGGTGCTCTAAAATATTTTCAAACCTACTCTTACACTTAGTAGGAAACTTGAGCAAGAAAGGTAACAAAACTTGAAAAAAGCAGAAAGAGTGAATATCAACTTAATTACAAATAAGTACCTTCCAAGCTTTTTTTTTTTTTTCAGCATTTATGTGTAATTATTATTAATACTCTTTAAAACATAAAACCAGAAAGGTCAATAAAATAGTCAATTGCACCAACCATAAAGGAATAAATTCTTTTAGACAATCCACAGTCATCACATTACATACATAAATTTCAAGGAGCCAATATCCAGTTTTCTGTGGTTTCTTTCTTCCCATATATATCACACTTCATATTTGTTTTGACATCTAAACAATGTTTCTTTCATTTCATTATAATTCCCTTATCTAGAGTCAAAGCTTCATGACAATTCCATACAAAGAAACCTGAAAAGACTTTCTGGTAGATAAGTTCCTTATTTTAAAGATTTCTTACAAAAATAGATTGACAAACAATCCAGCTGCATGGGGTTTCACTGGCAATATCTAACTCCTACCCCAATTCTCATGATAAATATTCAGCCTCCTAAAAAATACCCCCAAAACAACCCAGGTTATTCTTCATACCTCATTTCTGCATGTTTTTTTTTTCCCTTGAGTCTGAAGCATCTGTGTTAGTTCCCTACCTTCAGCATATATATTTTTAATTTACTGAATGCAATTTAAAAATTAGTTGTAATTTTTGTAAAATATATTCACTTATAGTTTTTTCAGTTGATGTATCTCGTTCATAATAATATAAAAGCATTAAAACATAATTCAGGATGGGGAATGCAGCCACTGCTTACTAATGCACAGCAGCAGAGTGAATTAATGCTTGCCTGTCACCCAGTGAGTGCAGAAAAACTGAAGACTTCCCAGAAGAAAGCTGCAAAAATGAATCAGGAACATATTCTGGACCAGTTTTCATGCCAGCCTTGAGTCCAAGCAGAGACCATTTAGTGAATCCCAAACACAGGGTGGGAAGGAACCTCCTAAGTCAAAATTCATTGCCTGCCATCGCAAACCACATCACCATACAATCTGGCTTATAAATTAATCATATTTTGTTTTAATAGCACATTGGTATCTTTCTCCTATCTCCATCATCAAACAGCATTTCTGGCACCTCCCTTCTCCAAGGACAGGGATCCCCTCAGAGATTTCCAGCCCAAATACCTGCATCTAAGACCAGGTGATACACAACTTGTCCTCGTGCCAGTGTTTTCCCTTCTCTTAAGCAAGGAAGGTGTTTTGTTTTGTGTGGTGTTGGCTTCCTTAGCTGGTGAAGAGTGAGCTTGTTCTCCTGCAGCTCCCCTTTGCTGGGCTGAGCTCACCCAGCTCTGTGAGTCTCCTCTCAGCAGAGATGTTCTCCATCCCACAGGTAATCCCTGCAGCCTTTCCTACACCTCTCTCATTTGGAATCACACTGCTGAAGCAGGGCAAGAGCAGTATGCAGGAGTTCAGATGACATGTCACACGTGTGACCTTGGCAGTTTGTTGTGCCTTTTGGAAATACTTCTGCAGGTGCATCACACTCCTGCTTTTCCTTCAGCATCCCAGTAGTACCTACCCCTCATCCTGTGATCTGCTAATAGATTCTTCTTTTCGTTGTCAATACCAATTGATCAGCCCATATCTTACAAAAGAAATCCTTATGACTAGTTTTTAAAAGCATACCATCATGCTTTGTGGCATTAAATGACTTCCCATTTCCATTATCCTTAATCATCAAATTTGTTCTTTGTGAAGTCAATCTCCTAATAACAATGGCTTCATAATTTAATTATCCTGTACCTGCTTTTCTTCCACTGTTATTATAGTAGTGATTCAAAGGTGGCATTTAAAGAAACTTCTAATCAAAAGTTTCTACATTTAGAACATTTTAGAATTCTTCAGCTATTTTATATGATTTCTCTTACTTACTTCTACTCTTTCCTTTACTGAAGCTAGTCATAAATAATAATTAAAAAAATCCTTTACACAAACAATCTAATTAATCAGAGAGATTTGGCATAATTTATCTTTGGTAAATTCAGTGTGTGCTATCCAATTTTAAATCAATCTCCAGAAGTTTTTGTTTGTTTATTCTAAATATCTTCTTTATGTCTCAATTACTATTAAACCTTAAAAAACAGTTACCTAGGCAAACCCTCATCTCCATGCATTACATTTGTGACATAAAACTTTTATCTTTTGACACCATATACAATTTTACTGTTCTTTAAAAAATAAAAGGGAACTACAGGAACCATAGTTTCACATGCCCTTTTTTAAAAGACTTATTCAGGTTTTTCTTTTCCCTTCTTTCTCCCTGCCAACTTTTTATATCATGATTTCCAAGTTTTCATTTTGTTTTGGCTTTACTAAGATTGTATTCTCATACTTTCTGTACTCATTAAGAACTGTGTTTCTTCCTTGACAACCCCACCACCATCACCCAACTCCAACTGGTTTGGTTTAAATTAGATTATCATTGGTCTCTGTCTCATCTACATTAAATACAAGTCCTACTTCCTCCCAGCAACTCCTGTTCTTTAAAAATATAGAAAAGGAACTATTTACCATTGATTTGCACTGATTTTTTTCTCAAGTCTAAGACGTCTTGACTTTGGCATGTCACATCACACCAGACAATTTTCCTACCCACAACTGACCTCTTCCTCTGTTCATTGGCTTCTTTTCCTAAATTCTAGTGGATTTTTATCCTTCATAATTCTTCAGATCATTGCCCAGATTAACACCACAAAACTGGGCCTCAAAAACCTCCCTCACAAGTTTATACCCTCTTGCTCAAGATGCAAATTTTAAACATTTTAAAACCAAAAGTAGAGGTTTCTGAGTTTTACAGTCCAAGTGATTCCAATAGCTCTTTACTTTGATGTCTTTAAATAATTTCTTCAAAACCAATATATCTTCTGGGATATATTTCTCTTTAATTTGAAATTAATCAAAGGATGAACCAAGCAGGAGTTTTCTCTGTGAGCAGCTCCTTATTATGTACTCACTGCTTACAGGAGCATGAGATTGCCTTTTACTTCTGTAGCAACTTGATAAAAAAAACCACCATTCTCACACTGAAACAAAATTGGGTCCTACCACAAATTTCTCAGTTTTTCACCCATTTTTATGTGGAACATTAAATCTCTGCACCACCACACAAATCTCTGTCAAACCATGTAACAGGTTTTTTTCCTGCTAACCAACTTAGTGTGAGCTAACAGCAAGGCATTTTAGTTCCAAACCCCTTGTTTTAGCCATCCTGTCTATTCTGTTTTGTGTTACTCCACAGGTTGATTAGCATAGAAAGTCCTCCTTAATTTTAGTATTTCCTCCATGCACACACCCTTTGAGAGGCGTGTTTCACCCCACTGCTGCTTGTCCACTTTGCTTTCACACTGCAGTGCCTGGTGCCCAGTTCAGGCCAGGTATGTCCAGGCATCTCACTGGTGAAGCACTGCTTAGCCCAGAAACACTTCTGAAGTTCCTCACGTCCTCTGCCAGTTCTCTAATTGGATTACACATTTTCCTCATTTTCCTTGCCACACACCTGATTACTGTTGCCACCACCCTTATGCCTCTCCTAATTAATGCTAGTAACAAGTGCCACAAGGCTACACTGAGCTAGGGGAACTGTCATAAATTCTCTTGAAGCTTCATTTTCTTTTAAGGATACATTAGTGCACTTTTCATCTCCTTGGTTTCTGTTTAAGGGTAATATTATTTCACATAGTTATCAATAGTTCTTTATATGTATATTAACACACTCAGGTAAGCTGCCATAGTTTTCATAGAGATTTTCTTTATATAATTTCCCTTTTATTAAAAGAACTTCTGTAAATGTCACTCTTCTGCTTGAAAAGGCAGCAGACACTATGGCTGATAATGTTTAGCTCAGAGTTTGAGCAGTGACATCAATGCAGCCAATCCCCACTCACAGCAATGGGATCAGGATTTAATTCCTGCCAGAGCTGCAGTGGAGCATTGGGATCTACTGCAAGGTTTTCTGTTTGAAATCAAACACACTAGGATGAGTTTAATTGGCATCTGGTGGATCCTAATATTCGTATAATGAAGTCCACCTTTGCAAATTCTCTTGATATTATGGCTACTACTTAAACAAAAGCCCTGCGTAATATCTCTTATATACAAGGGATTTGGGAACAAACTGGATCAAAGAATAGCGTACAGAAAAAGCCAAACCAAACCAAACCATTTTTGTTACGGACCATCCCCAATGCAGACTTTAAAAAAGAACAGAATTGTTGAGCAATTTTACACCTGTTCCCTATTTTACACTAATTTATTACTACGGGATGGAAATATTTCATTTTGAAGCACATATTTCTTCTTGGGAAGTAAAAGAAGTATAGTTCCCGCAAAGGTTAAGGTTTAGGGTTTTTGAAGAAGTCTTCTTTTTCTGTGAGGTTTCATGACCCTTCTACATTGAAGGACCCCATTAAATGACTCAGACTGTCAAGAGTATGTGAAAAAGTTTGTTTCTTCTACATAAATATAAAAGTAAAGAAAAAAGTTAATTGCAGGCTGTTTTATCTGTGGATTAAGAAAAGTCTGATACTTTGGGATTAGTGTTTCTGGAGATGAGCAAAGTTGTTAAAAGGAAGTTTCATTAGAAGGACATAGTCCTCTTGCAACCAAACATTTCAAACAAAATAACATAATTGAAATCATCCAGCTTTAAGAGAGAAAATTCTGCAGTATTTACAGCTCTGCTGTGTGACAGGTGCTCATCCTCATAACCAAAACCTACACACAAGAAGGTGATGAGAAGAGACATAGTCAGCATCCTGCTTTGTTCTCTTCTGATATCTCTCTTTCTGCCTGACCCAAACAGATATCAAAAAGAAGCTGACAAAAATTAATGTAACATTTGAGAACTAATTAAAACAAGAATTAAATTTAGGGTAATGAAATCTCTATTGATTATTATATACACTTTCAAAATCATACAGATATCATCTTGATATTTACTTAGAAGCCAAATCTGCTGCTGATATTTACTTAGAAGTGAAATTGTTTTATAAACAACTGACTGAAACAGTAGAGAGAAGTGGAAAAGTTCTTGCCCAGAAATGAAATTACAGTAATACAGAAATAATATAGCTCTGGACTTACAGTTCTGGTCAGCTTTATACCTTATTCATATTGCAAAAAGCTGGGTGTAAAATTGCCCCCCTTGGCAGTACAATGAAAAATACATTCAATCCTGACCATCAGCAGAGGCTGGCTGGTAGAACACAGTACATGTAAGTGCAGCTAGGAGCAGAAACCAACTGGCAACAGGGAAAAAAAAAATCAAAACACCAGAGGGTCTGAACTGCTTGCCAAAGCCCTGGAAATAGTCACTCAGCATAGCCTTACATGGAGATCCATGCCTTCTTACCTATTTTATATTTAATGTTAAGTCTCACATCAGCTACACAGCATCAAGGTGTCACGGAGTGAAGCTACCACTGCAAGTCTGGAGTAAATAAAACATGCTGAAGAAACAAGGTTGCCGCTTCCCAAAAATATTCTGTTAAATGCTTTGCTGTTCTCTCCCTTCCCAGGCAACATAAGGGATTACTTTACCATCAGGAAGAGCCAGGTTCTGAAATGCATTCCTAAAACTCAACCTGTTGTGCTAAATAGCCAGAAGATTGCTTACACTACCATGTTTAGCACATCCTGCTGGCTTTGTTATATCTCAGAGAAGTTTTGCTGTAGTCTGGTCGTCAGTGCCCACCGCTGTCACTTTCAGGGTACTGACAGATTTTCTGACAATGCCACTCCAGTGTGGCAGCGCTGGACTGCAGATACCAAAGTCTGGTCGCTAAAGCAGAGATGTCTTACCTGCTCCTAAGTGATGGTCACAGATGGGAAGGAATTGGCTGGCTCAGAACTTTCCTCTATGTGAATCCCCTCTGAGAATCCCAAATCTGAGAGAAAAAACTGCATTCCAGAGAAATGTCACACGTGTCTTTAGTTTCTATAGTCTACAACCCCTTTACTTAAGGACATAAACATTTTCCCTCTCAACAGAAAAACTATGAACTTCTGAGAAAATACTTAGTGCACATAGAAAAATAAACTAAAAAGCATCGCTTAAAATAAAGGCTTTTTCAAATTATTTCAATCATAATATCAAAATTTGCCATAATTACAAATATAAAAGCTGAGCACAAAGACATCCAAACTGATTGAGAACAGTCAACTTTTTATTGAACATTTACTATTGGTCACCTTATTTTCTATTATTCTTCACCTGAGATTTGTCTGAAAGTTAAAGAAGCTTGACTCCAAGAGAATTACCGTGATTTATGTAAGGATAATATTGGTGTAGTTTTTCAGTGACAAATTTTTAAGGAAAATGGAATTATTTTTTTTAATATATTGATGCATATTGCAAGAATGATAGAGCAGGACTTTGATGAGAAGACTTTTCCAGCAGTCTTAATTTCTTCTTTTCATTTAGAAGAATACCTGTATTGGCAAACAAATGCAGCGCAAACATTCCATCTCTGGGGGATGTGGGGGCACCACCACAAAACTGCCAGGTAAGAAAAGAGGAAATTTGATTCGAAACATGCATGAAAACTCCCTGAGTGTGCTCTCCACATGAGTTTTTGCTTTAATTCACCATATTGTGCCAAGTGTCATTAGTTATGCTACTGCCTGCAAGCAACCAAAATATGAAAGTACTTGAGATGTCTAAATCATAGATTGTTTTGGGTTGCCCATGCTGGAGTGATTTGTGATAGTTCGTGTGATTTTAGGTGCTTTCTCTGGCAGTAGTTTTGGCCTTGGTAAAATGCAGTTAGACATGCACCATAAATAAAACTACTGATCAGAAAGTTGCATTACAATCCCAGTCAGTATTTTTGCACACACTGCTGTTGCAGTAAATTGTTCAAACACAGAATAAACCAAAGGGGGTTTTATGTGTTCTTTATTTTTCCATAATGATAGTATTAGAAAGCCATTAAATACTTGAAATAGCAGAGTACCCAGTGTTCAATAGCTCTCATACAGCTTAGGCAATTAAAAGCTGTTTTCTTTGGAAAGAATACATTAATATTGGCCAGGAAGGCATAAGGATAAGTCATGGTGTTACTTGTGTGACACTGACTGCGATAAGGAGATTATATGAGCCTGGCAAAGTGATAAGCCTCTGTGGATTGAATAATTTCAGGAGCTTGGGAAGACTGGAAGAGTGCTTTTGCTGCACTGAACAGCACAATCCCTGAGCCAAGGCTGAGCAGGCAACCTGCAGAACTAGGGGCAGAAGAATTAGCCACTGTCCCATGGCTAATTACCCATTTCTGCAGCTCACTCTAATCATTTGGAAGAGGGGTGCGTATGGAATAACAAACATCATCAACAAGCAAGGGAAAATAAATAATAAAAACTAAATATGCTGAAAAAAAAACAAACACAAAACACCCACATCAATCATGCAGTAATAATTTATCTGAAATTTTCTCCTTCACCCTCATAACTTTACCTGATTTATTCAATTTTGTAAACAGAATAAAAGGCTGGTAGGGCAGACACACCAGGATATTATTCTAGAAAGCCACGTACAAATGGCAGAAACAGCATCAGTGATTTGTGACTACTACTGAAGAAATTAGAAATAATTGCAACCTTTCATTACAAAACCTGTCATTTGGTAGCTGCAAGCAATTTGGTGTAAAACTAACCTTGACGACTGAGTCATTGCAAAACCTAATAATTTGCTGCATAAACATTAAACCATATAATTGCTCAAGGTGAATGCAAGAATCTATACCATTAACTGTTGCTATAGCAAGACCAAACAAGGCAGTTCTTGATTCAAAGAAATTGGAATTGTAAGGATCCGGCTTTTAATATTTTTTTCTCTTTGAACATAATGAGGTCTAATATGAACTCAAATTTCAGCAAAAAATATCCATCAGTAAAAGACATAACATTTCCATTGAGCAAGCTTATTTTGGATTACTCACATGAACTGCTGAATTCACAAACACTGGGCTCAGGATTTTGCAAATTTATACCTAAACGGCTTCAGCAAAAACAACAGCTGCACAATACTAAGAATTCATTAGCATTTATCACAAATCAGATTAAACCAAGCAAACAGATCAAACATCCTCACCACACACAGGTTATAGTTATGCCTGGATTCTATGTTTTCCTTCTATTTCAAAGCATTTTCCCTTAGAGGAGTTTCTACCCAGTTTGCAATTAAAAAAACCAAACCCAACAAAATATTTTATACCATAAAAAATAATTGATCTGTCCCTTCACCACCAGAACTTGCACCAGTTTCTTGTAAACCTGATGTAAAATCAGCATTTCTGCCAAGGAAATGAAGTCAAAAAGCTCCATTTGCAGCTCTCCTGTCTTGCCGTCTACCCTTGTTATACCCTAATTACTGTATGAATGTATTTTAACACACTGCTATGGGTTTAAGCCCAGCTGGACACCAGTACACATACCTTTATGGATATCCTGATTTTCTGTCAATTCTGTTCCAAGGATTTGGAGAGAAAGTTGGATTGGCAAGGGATTTCAGATGCTCCCACAACACGTGAAAATAAAGTTCAAGTCACAGCATGGTACAAAGCGTTATTGGAAGAGGAAAAGAAAAACTCTGTCCTACAGTGTGTTGAAAGCTTCCCAAATGGTGAGAGTTATTTCAGAAAGTTTATTTTAGGTAAAAGAAAGCTTTTTCAAGGAAGTGGTAACATAGGATTATACATTATAAAAGGTTGCTTTCCAAAGCAAAATAGAATTATTTGACTTATACTTCTCTTTTCAATATATCCTTCTTCTTTAGGACAGAAAGAAAATGTCTGGAAAAAACTAGAAGATATCACCTGGTTGACAGCCAATGTGTGCATCTGGGTAGATTTTATTTTTTAGCAAAAGTCCAAGCTAGAAACTTGTTCTTTAAAACATAAAACTATTCAATGAAAAATCTCACCCACATGTTAACTACTTGAGTAAAAAATATACCAGGTTTCCACAAAACTATAAGGATTCCTCAGAATACTACTTTTTACACATTTCAAGGAACCTAGCAAAATGAAATGGTAAAAATTCATTATTCCAATTCTACCCTAAATCAAGTAGCTACATCCCAAGGCCCAAATATGGCCTGTGTTCTTTAGCTGTAATCTGACAGGATTTCAGGAGCTGAACAATTCCTTCTCCTCCTCTCCTACACTCCTAAATGAATAACTGGGAAATGAATTTGACTGTGCTGTTGTGAAGCAAAACTTCCAAGATAAATAGACTGACTTTTGTAGTGAGTCTAAAAATAAAATGAAATCTAGGAATTTTTTATTACTATTATAACTCTTACAAACCTCACAGAGAGTATAAAAAACAGAGCACTAGTAGCTACAATTAAGAACTAAGTCCCTGGAGGGAAAAGGAGTAATTTTTTACGTATTGAAGTTGTCCCTAGATTCAACCAAAGCAAATAAAATATTTTTTTTTTTCATGCATTTCCAGTGCAAGTGACCTCTGTATACAGCCAGGCACCTACATCAAGTGTAATATTAGCCCTGTTAATGCAAACAAGTTCTTTTTTGATCTACTGTAGTGAAGAGTTGAGCCTACACTGTAAAATAACAAGGGGGAAAAATCCCTGTACAATCTAAAAAAGGATTTTTTTGGTTTGAATTAGTGGTTCTTAGAGCTCACTGCCATCAAAAGCTGTTCCTGTAAATTTCACATAAAAGTGGAAATCTTCAACCGTTTTTGCATTTATCATGAGAGCCAAATATTCCAAGGTACAAATGGCTGAAACAACACAGAAAACAGACAGAAGTTTCATCTTATTAAAGCTATTCAAAGAAAATTTTTCCCCTCTTGCACACAGTAGTATGGATGTAACAAATAGGCAGAGTGTGGATGGTCTAGGGCATGTGGGCACCAATAAACCATGACTTCTTTATGAAACAATAATACATACAAAATGAAAAGGGTAAACTTTACAAGGAAGATCAGTGAATGTGAAATCGATTTTTGCTCATTTATTCCCCTAATCTTGTCATGCTGTAATCAAGTTTCAAGTTAGATTTTCCCTGCCCCCTCACCTAGAATTTAAGCAAGCAGCATGTTAAACCACTGCAAATGGACTCTAGCTTTCTAGACCCCGAGAGAGTGTGGCTGTTCACTAATATATATCTAAAAAACAGTTTCATTTTGGGCAAAGCTCCTCTTTATGCTCCTGAACATTAAATGGAGAGCAGATTTTTGATGGCCAATTGCCGTGAGATGAATTTGACTTCAAATTGTGCCCAGACTGCAATTCAGTGAGAGAAATTCAAGTTTCCTTACTTTTATTCTAAACAATGCCATTACCCCATTTATTTATTTCATTGTCTAAAGTATAAAGACCTGTAGGGTTTCACATAAGGTATCTTCTTAGTTGCTACTAAGTAAGAAGGACTGAACAGACTTCTGCAGAAGTCTGAAGGATGAGAAATACTTGCAAAGGTGATATTCTGTGCTCAAATTTTAAAAATTCATAAAAATTTGTAAATTATGCTTAAATATTCTGGTTCCTTCTGCAAAGGTTCTGTCTCACCAACTGACACTGAGCTACAGTTACCCGCACCTGTGTGCACAGAAATAGGCTTCCAACTTTGTCTGGCACTTCAGAACCTTAAGAAATAGAAATAGAAATAGAAATAGAAATAGAAATAGAAATAGAAATAGAAATAGAAATAGAAATAGAAATAGAAATAGAAATAGAAATAGAAATAGAAATAGAAATAGAAATAGAAATAGATAGAAATAGAAATAGAAATAGAAATAGAAATAGAAATAGAAATAGAAATGAGAGAGAGAACAAGTAAAAACCCCATGCAAGATCTTTTTTACAAGATCATACAGATTAAAATTTTGTGGATAAATCATAGATAAAGCAGAAGAAAAGTTATAAAAGAAGCCCCAAAATGCAAGTTATACAAATATTAAAGTTATTGCACTTAAACTTCTGGAAGTCCACTATGATTGCTTCTTTTATATCTGGCATTGCACTTCAACTGCTGAATTCCTTAGCTTCCAAGAGCAGACTTGTGGAGATGCTGTACTATTTGATTTGGCACTATTCACAGGCCCTGGTAGATGATCAAAAATAAAGGGCACAGAAAAGCAGGAAAAGCCTTAAGAAACTGTCTGGGCTGCTGTTGTTACTGCTTCCATAGGCAGAAAACTTGTTAGAACAGAGTAGCTCTATGATTCACTCTTGTTTAATTTTAGACTGCTTTTTTACATATCTTGACAAAATAAATATCAGCATTTCTTCAGAAATTGATTCATATAGAAATTCATTCAATATCAACAGATATTGATTCATATCCAGGTGAACTACATCACTTGCCAACAGGTAGAAATTTTATTTTTTCCTCTTTGCAGTATTTTGGAATGCATGGGTCATGTTGTACATTAACTGAAAACTGAAGACAAAACTATTACAAAAAGCAGCAAGAAGTAAAGAGGACAGTTTAAAAGGTACTTTAAAAAAAAATTCCCAGATTAAATCATGATTAAAACAGGAAGATTTAAAATATTCTGTCTGTAAATATTCAAGGGGGTATAACTGATTTTTGCAACTTCGAGAGGACCCAGTAATGAGCTGGGGAGTCCTGAAAAGCTGCCAAGAAAATTTTGCTCATGTGGAATACCAGGGGGAGAGGGAGGGGAGGATATCCATGTCACCCAGTGGCAGAAGTTTGTCCTAGGATGCTTACACATGACTGGAAATTCACAGGAAGGCTTTCCATGTAAACAGGAATTCCCAGATATCAATATACAACACAAAAAAAAAGCTTTTACATGCAGTAAAACTTCTCACAAGCCCAGGCTGTGTGCAGTGGCTGGGCCCACAGGACATGGAAGAGTTG
This sequence comes from Bombycilla garrulus, assembly GCA_013400315.1. Classification (NCBI taxonomy): domain Eukaryota; kingdom Metazoa; phylum Chordata; class Aves; order Passeriformes; family Bombycillidae; genus Bombycilla; species Bombycilla garrulus. The sequence goes on from VXBU01005567.1 coordinate 25,706, forward strand.
CTCACCGATGTCCCACTCCCTGCGTGCTGCCACCAGCAGCAGCTGCTGCAGACAAAGCCACAGTGCTGGATGTGTGCCCTGCATCTGCTGCCAGCCTGAACCCTCCAGAACCTGCTTGGGCACAGCATACTCCACTTCTGCTAAATACAGAGGGAAAGAGCAGGATGATGACTCTAAGGGGAACTAATGCTCCAAGCAGTTTAACTCCTATTCAGATTTTGACTTGGAGAGCTGCCAGCTTTCCAGGGAAACAAGTTATACAGAACAGCTACTGCCCAGTTATGATCTTCTCTCTCCCCAGACTTCCTCCACAAACACAGAGCAGCTCCTCATCAGCAAGCTGGGACTTTTGAAGGCCCCCACAGCCAAGAGAGAGCTGGAGCTCCTCACTTGCCTGCAGCTTTAGCTGTTTGTCCTCCCCAGCTCTGCACTGCAAGTGGAGAAAAGCAGATTGTGCAGCATGGTAGCATGTGCTAGGTGATGCCCTTAGAGTGGGCAGTGGGGATGAAACACAAAATAAACTTTCCCAGTTTGTGCTCCAGGCTCAACAGTGAAGAAAATCAGATGACTGAACCTACAGCCCAGCCAGCATCAGAGACACGCTTTGTAAACGGCATCATGCTCAGCTGCAAAGTTCAGTGTGACTGTTGTGCATAAGAAATTAATCCTTACAGAGGATTACATAAAAGCCATCCCACAGTCTTTCTCTTTTTTCAAGATTTTGAGATTACTTTCCCTTTTCTCCTCATCTGCCACTCCTACATGTGCCATGCTTGGGGACGTACCTAAGCCAGCATGAACGCAGGAAAAGTGCCTTCCTCTGAACAATGCTTACATCTCCTCATCCCAATACTTTTAAAGTCTTTTATGGTCAACTCTGCTCTGATTTGCCATTACAGAAAGTGAAGTAAACCTCCTCAAAGTCAGATGTTTTGTCTCACGTGCCTTTTGAAAGAGAGCCTGAAGGCTCTACTGCTAAATCTGCTGCTTGCATATGTACCTTTACAAGTGCATTAAACTGAAGGTCTCTGTTTCTAAGTTAAATGTTCAAGTGCTTTACTGTTCTGCCATGACAGTTCAAAAACAGAAGCATTTCCTACAGATAAATAGTTTTTACTGATTTCCTTCAAACTTCCTTGCAGAGTGCACTGTCTGATCACTGGGTTGTTGTTCTAAAGCAGAACTACCCAAGTGAGCAGTGTCCAAGAGTGATGCATGTCTGTACAGTTGTATTAGACAAAAAAAAAAAAATCATCCAATGGCCAAATTCCAGTTGCAGTTATGGTCCATTAATGAAATTACATCTTAATGGAACTGACCTAGTTATACATTAAGACTACTGTACCTAAAATATTACATAGATGGAAACATATTCTTTGCCATTTAAGCTGCAATTTGCAATATTGATTTTAACCCCAGATGAGACCTTGATCTAACTAAGTGCACTGTGAATCCAAAAATCCTGACCTCCAGACCAAATGTTTATTCTTTATTGTAAGTGCAAGCAGACTGCCTCACGTTTGGGTGACGGATGTGACCCAAATCTCTCAGTTAACACTCTGGTTCAAAGAGTAATCCTGCTGCATGCAGCTTTTTTTGGTATGAAAGCTACACCAGAACGCTCACCCACACAAAGTAATGACTCCAGGTTCTCAGCGACACGAAGAACCACCAGGGTATTTTCATGCAAAATAAGAAAAAAAGCAAACCCGAGAATTAGAGTTCTAGTTTGCAAACAGAAAAAGTAATATTTGATTCCTTTATACAAGAGAAAATTAAGGGGAAAAGAATGATTTCCTCTTCTCTTACAACAGACAGAACTATTCAACCTCCCATCACAAGACCCTCCTGCCCTGATGGAGGCATTCTTGAAAGATTTGTTTATTGCAACCAGAAGCACAGGAAACCTCCAGAGATTTAGAATACGTGTGTGCTGGTTCTCCCTTATAGTAAGTGATACCTAGACCTTCCACAGAGATTTAGGTGCTTATTTTCTACTGGTTTAACTGAGCACCTAAATGTCTCTAGACTTAGTTCTGCCTCACCACCCCTCTTCCTCCCCTTACATGAAGGCAATCCTATCTCCCTGCTTCAAAGATGGTTAATGATAATGAACTGCTAACATCTTCCAATTATATATGGTCACCTAAACGATTTTGAGGACTTGGGAATCACAGGTATAGAGCTGCCCTATACAGTGGTGCAGACTTACTACCTGCAGTTGTGTTGGTTTGAAAGCAAAACTAGTGAGACTCTAAGTCAGAAATACAATTTAATAGGAAAAAGTAAAATACATGCAAGTAATACAAAGAAAACAAAAACCACTGACAGAGTCAGTATACAACCTGATATCCTGCTAGTTAGGGTCGTGGCAGCAGTCCAGATGAGGTGGTCTTGCTGAAATAGTGATCCTGTAGACAGGTCTGGTAGCTCTTGTCCTCTGGAAACCAGTGGGTCAGGGCTCCCTGTTCTGTCCCAGTTCCCACATTATATTCAGGTGGGAATGCTTGGCTCCTCCCACTGGGTGGAGCATCTCACAATGGGATTATGTAATTCTATGAGTCATGTGGTGGATCCTCACAATGGGCTGATGTCATTGTATGAGTCATGGGGTGGGTCCTTACAATGGCCCATTAAACACAAAGGGCTCCCGGAGGGAGTTATCTATAACTCATAGGGCAAGGTGTTAATGGCCCATTAACAGGAGATAGTCCAGGGGAGGAGGCAAAGAAAAACACTGCCCCTCCTTTGTTTCAACAGTTAATGAAGATGGAGATAGAATACAGACACTCTGGTACATTTTACATTGTAACCTAGGACAGCAGTGAATGAGATTTTGAAAAGTAATTTAATCACAACAACAGGATTTGGGGAAAAAAAAAAAGAAAAAATTTTAAAAGAAAGGGAAATTGTGATTCTAAGGAATAGAGGAATAAGGAATAATTCTGCTCCATGTCTTTCAAAGAATCTCTAAGAATCTTTTTAAGGAATTATTAGACTTTATATGGCTGAACTACACCCTCTTTTACAAAGTTGACTGAACATCTAAACCATGGAACAAGTCAAATGTAGTGGACCCTTTTAATCCAGGAGAGCCTCTCTATGTGATCAGCAAGACAGACTCTCTTTAAACTGATCTGTTTAGTTTGATAGGCAGTTATCAACATTCATCTCTCTTCCCTTCTTGTAGACATGAAGGGAGCAGCACTGTCTCAGGTCTCCTACTCTGGACATCCCTTTACATTCAATCGTTAGAAAGTAACAGCACATAGCAAGAGCAGCAGGAAGAAGAGGAAAATATTCTGCAGTACTATAGTTACTATAGAATTCAGCATTAAATAAGGAAATCCATAGAAAAAAAAATCAACCCAAACAATCCAAAATATAATCAAGCTACTATTTACCAGAGTTTCAGCTGATGTACTTGAATGGAACCAGCATGGTCTGCATGGAACTGGGATTAAGACTAGAGTTGCTCACTTGCCAGTACTTCTGATTTGTAAATGAAAATAAAAAATATCACAACTACAGAAAATGTAAGAGCATTGTTAATAACTGTAGAGGACATGAAATTAATTCATTCAGTGTTCCCAGACTTTACTGAACAGCCACAAATTTAACATAAACTTTCAAAATGTCAAACAGGAAAACCACAGTCATATCTGACTTAGCATGTGACCTTTGATCAGTCATTTTCCTCTTGGCCCATAATTTCTGGGTTATGTTTACTTACACATTACAGTGATGCATGGGATTAATATTGGTTAAATGAGTTCAGTGCTGCAAGGAACTCAACACTTACCATGGTTAGGAGTCTGATCTCAGGAGATGGGGCTAGAAAAGAAAATAACTTATTTTCACCACTAGCAAAGACAGTAAGAGTGAAAAATCCTAAACACTTCAACTAATTTTGCACATATCAGTCAGTCTTCAGGGTAAGATTCTGGAACAAAGACTTAACATTATTATTTAGTAAGTAATTTCAAAATGCTCAAGAAAGACAAAGAGAATACTGCTTAAAAAAAAAGAGGCAGAGAAAAATTCTAATTTCTAATAGGAAAAAGAAGTGTGCTCTTCCCCCAGTAGTTCTCCCTACTCTGTGACAGTTTTTTCTATAAACTAATGGTTTTATTTTGAAAATGATAACATGGAAGTTCTTGGAAAGGTACTGATTCATGACCACTATATAAATATTTCAATGGTGCAGGTAAGATCAGAGAATTCTGAATTTTGCTAACAGAAAACATAACTTTCTACCAAGATGGCAATCAAGAAGCTTTGAAAAGATCTAAAACTTCATCAACTATATGTGCAATCACAAGCAACCCCCCAAACACTTTTCTCAGAACTCTGTGAGAGGAAGCAGAAAAAAAATCCACCACAGTGTACATCAGCCATCACAGAAGCATGCATTACATTTGCCCTTCAGATCAGCACTGTGGAAGTCACAAATGATACCTTGGAGTCCTCCCTTTGTGCAAAACTTCTCTATGGAAGGAAAGAGTTGACAATGTAGCAAAGTTTGTGTACCTTGATGTCATCTCATATTCTAAGCAAGTATTATTTTAAAACATTTGACTGACACAACAGATTATTTCTTATTACGTCTGGTTTTCCGCCCTTAAGCTGCGGGTCCTGTAAAGCACCTACAGGACCTTTCTGGACAGCACCCAACTGTCTCCCTCAAAACTGGGATGTTTGCTAAGTGAGAATTAATTCAATTACAGTTAAGTACTGCAAATAACTGAGATGCTCTGGTTTGATTTCACAATGACGAGCTGCAGTGAAACTCTCAAATAAATGATAATGCCAAAGGAAAAATTCCTCACTGTTGTCAAGTGTTCAGAAAGTGTTAACATGGTTCATTCATTTTCAGCTGCAATACCATGTTGAAAACATACTTTTGCTGGTCTGCAGTTGATTGATGTCCATTACTCATATCAGGCTAATGGCACTTTATTTTCCAACAGTTGCAAGTAATGAGTGACCTTGAGTGCTTATTGTTTTGCTGAGAGGTTTTGTTGCTCCATGTACTCTGTGAGCACCCCCAAGGAAATGAGGGCCCCGTACTGGTGTTTTTCAGCAAACCTCATTTCTTTCATGGCTTTCTGTAAAGAATTTGATACAGGGATAGAAGCTAACCTAAGTGAGTAAATGAAATATTGATCCACACTACTCTGGCCTTGCCTTCACCTTGTCCCAGGGCTGTGAGTTACTGACTTTTCCGTTTTGGCTGTAATAGGAATTATTACAACAGGCCTGTGCGAGTAATTACTTGGCATGGCAAAAAGGAGGGTCCATCATATATTTCTGTAGAGACGTTAGTTTCCATCAGGCCAGCAGTCTGCTTTTTTGGCCCTGTCTTTCCCATTCTTGATTCAATTCCTTTAACCATCATTAATCATGTTCCTTGTCAGAAGAAGTTTATCAAAAGTATTAAGTGAGCAAGGTTGCATGGCCTCCTTTAAAAAAAAAAAATCAAGGAAAAAAAGCATCAATGCAGGGCAGTAAATTTCAAAATATGGAACGCTGGTTCCATGATATATATGAGTGTCTGTTCAGCTGGAATGAGCAGTTTGTTTTAATGATAGATATTGTAGTTTGAGCTGTGATAGAATCCTTCTCAAGTTTATATGCCACAGACTATCATTTATGAGAGACCATGTGTTTCTAAATGGTGAAGGTCATGGCTGATGGCAAAAATAAAAGCAGTGGTGATTCATTAAAAATAGTTAATAGGGCCTGCTGTTGACAGGAATAAATAGCAACACCCTGCATTTGCAACCACAAGCAACTAGTTTACACCATGCTTCTTCCGTGTTTGCAGCATCCCCGGCTGCCAGACAGCTGTGAACATCCACGGAGACATCAGCAAGATTGCTTCCACCCTGCCCATGACAGATGCTCCATGGCTTTTCAGTATGAATGACTTTTCTGGATACATGTTTTCCAACCAGGAGCTTTGACACACTGACCAAATATACAGCTCACAGTGATTTGTTAGCTAATCATCAAGTTTACACTGTACTCTTAATTCTTAGGGACCAACCATTTGCTCACTACCCTGCTGGGATCCCATCCTTCAGTTTGAACACCAGCTGATGTCCCACGTGAGCCCACGTGACATGAGCAGAAGCTTTGTTGCTTAAAGGACACTAAAATGGGACCTCACGGCCTTAAGCCTTGGAATGACTAAAATACTAATGATCTTTATTCTCAATCAGAAAAATGCAACTTCCTTAAGGTATTTTTGTGCTATTCAGAAAACCAACTCTCAAAACTAAGTTAGAAAAAAATATTTTAACGAGTTGTTGTGATGCTATCCTTTCTTTTCTTTTGACTTTATTTTTAAGATGCAAACACAATCATCATTAGAACAGAGATGTACTCTACAAAGCAAAGTTTACAAATATAGCTTGCCAAACAGATTTGGGGCTGCACTTTAAAAACAGAGTTTGATGAATGTTCTCTCATGGACACAACTCTACAATACCTACCAAAGATAGCCTATGGATTACTTATGGTTTTGTCTGACTGGTTGTTAAACACATAGGGAAACTATTAATATATAGTCACTGACTTTAGAGCACAACTAATTTATGGTCATTATTTCCAGACTAAAATACTGAAGAGGTGGTTCACATTTAATTTCTGATCCTCCTTTGCCAACCTGGTCTGTGCCTCCTGGGACATTTCCCTACTTAACACATTAAAGTGAGATATTATAATTTCTTTTAGGAGAAAATTTTGTTGCTCATTCAGCTCAAGTAATTTCCTCCTCAAGTGAGCTTTGTCTCACTATTTAGAGAGTTCCATTTCTCAGCTGCTCTTGAAGCACCATCAAAAGGAATACAGTTAAAGACTTCCCTAGGAGCTGATCATGTGCTGCTTGAGTAGACACTGAAATGGTGCAAATAACAGCAGCAAAGGAAAAAAAAAAAGGAAAAAAAAGAAAAAAATTAAATCTTGTGATTAATTAAAAATAGTAGCAAAGAGAGGAAATGAAAATGAATCCATTAAGGCTTGGTTAATTCTGCCATCTCCAGTACTTCTTCATATGATACACATGCTTTGCAGCTGCCTAGATCAGAGCTGTAATTACAGAAGCTTCTGACTTTCTTCTTCCCTTACTGTGGAAAAAGAAGGTTAATTTTTCCTTCCTTGATAGCTGAATACAAATGCTTTTTTGGGGAAGCTAGGAAATGGGTCCATGCTGATAACCCTTCCTAAAACGTAGTTTTGTCTCAAATGTTTTTACCTCTTTTAGACACTGATTAAATGCTACTTCCTTTGGCCAATTATCTGCAGAAACACCACCAGCCTCCAAATTAGAGAGGCAGACAGTGAAAAGTATTTGATTACTAAGTAGAAAGGTAAATGAGATATCTGTTGTGATTATTTTAATGCTTATCTTTCAATACTTCTATAAAAGGATCAGTTACCCTAATATAGTCATCTTGAGAAAGACAGTCTGCAGTGGTTACAAATTGACTTTTTATGGAGAAAATAAGACTGTTCCTAACCTATTGCACTGATATTATATTTTGTTAATATTTTATGAAATAAAAGTCCTCCCATTATGGGTGGCAAATTGCTTTATAATTATAGCACTTCGCACACCAGAATGACTACTTCATTTTATGGAAAAAAGCTCCAAATACAATTTCATTGTCATCCAGTGTCTTTTCAGCCTTCTAAGGGGTTCAGAAGAAAATACTGTCACATGCATCTTCAATATATCCTTTTTCAAGTATTAGTTCAATTTAAAGAAAAGAAAATTATGCCTCCAGTTCCATTCTGCTCACTGCTAATGAAATAGTTGTGTACAGTGAATATTTGTACTTAGATCTAAACGAGTCAAATGAACAAAGTGAACAACTATAAAATATGGACATTTTAACTTCTGCATTCAAAGGTTGATTTATATCAGTCTGAGCACTGAGTTAACTCAAGTAGTTTAGAAACAGATTTAGTTAAATCTGTGCAAGTCCCTGGTGCAGTCTATCTTAAATCAGTTTAAGATAAACTTAAATCAATTTAGCCTGATGTGGTTTATAGATCCGAATTGGTTTCTAGACCAATTTAGTTAAAATAGGTATCCGAGTTGTAATCAGTCTCCCAGTCAATCACTGACCTCAGTCCAAATCAGCACACTTTTGCAGTTCTCACATGAGAGCAAAATTGCAGCACCAAAGAATTTTTTTTTCATCTTTCCTATTTAAAGCTTTTGATAGAGCCATTAAAGGCTTCTGGTGGAAAGCATCAACAGTGTGGCATAGGTACAAGTCTTGTCTCCTACTTGAACAATCCAGGGACACTTTTGGTGCCTAGGCCTGTAAGTTCAAAGGTTATTTCATTTCCATTGGAGTGACCGTGTTTGCTAGGAGATCATCATTACAGCACTATCAATACTGCAATATCAAATCAATATTGCTAATGAAAACTCAACTGATATGTGTTACTGGCAAATGTTGTCAGTAAAATATTCTGATTCTAGAAGCATTAATTCTAAAATACCCTAATTTAATCAACCATGATGTAGAAACAGTTATCAATCATAAACTAACAAACAAAGCTCCCCCTCCCTCAACTGTAATAACTTTTTGGAACAATCTCTAGAGAAAATATGGACTCCATACAAACAAAGCAACAGTAAAGCAGAAAATCACCCCAAACTCAACCACTAACAGAGGTGCTTGAACATCAATAAGCCTGAAATTTAGCCTTTGGATACTGAAGATTTCAGCCAATTTAAATGTCAAAGTGGGAACAAAGTGATTGTCCTGACATGTCCAAAACTTTAAGATGAAGAACCTCCAATTTTTTAGTACTGTGAATCTTTCCCTGACACCACATAATATATAAACCCCTCTATATACATCTAGGTTTGGTTTGCTTTGTTGGGGTTTTTTTCCCCTCTATAAGCAGAGAGTAAATTTTCTATTTTTACTTTCCTTTTTGGTTTTTATTTTTTTGGTCTTTCTCCCCCTATTTTGATTAGTACCATGACATCTTGTCCTACAGTTTCTGGTTTTACAGTTTTAATTTCTAACCAGTGAACTCCAGTGCTTGAAGAAGGTGCATCTTGTGCATCTGCAGGATAAATGTCATTTCCTCCATATCTGAAGCATTGTCCCTGCACCACGTATGTTTAAAAAAGTCTGGTATTTACTTGCCAAGAAGATACAAAAATAAGTTAACTCTTCCATCACTATTATGTTTTATGAATTTCAGCCCTTCACAGCTAGTTCACTGCACAGGAATACTTTGTAAATTTAAAAGAGTAAATTCTCCCTGTAGCACAACTTGTATGCTCAGACAAAGAAGAAAACATGTCATTATTTCTGTTAGGAAAATTGGTCAAGCTAATGGCTTTTCATTTAGTTATACTTCTGAGTTAAAAAAAAATAAATTTAAAACCAACAGAATTCTAAGCTCTGAACTAAGGACATTAAAACCCATGCACACCTTTCTATTCCCTTCTGTCTCTCTCTGTAAATAAAATGTAACTTGGGATTTCTTTCAAAATAAGCAAGCAACATATTGCTCAGTCAGGATTTTATGAGGTTATTCTTCTGCAATAATAATTTTATTATTATATAGTCACCCAAAGCCAGAAATAAAAAAAATTCTGGACTGAAATTATGAATGTCCTATTTTTTTGCATGTTACACAAAAACTCAGTTTGGCGTGATGCTATTTGGACTCCATTTTAGGGGACTTTACAGCAAAAGTCTGAGAGATGTCTGAAGGACAACCAAGACACTGAGCTGGCAGATGAAGCTGAGGCAGCACACAGAGACGTGTCTGAAAACTTGCCTTTGTGTGCGCTTCAAGTGAGTTATGAAGGTCTTGCTTATTTTAAATTGTTTGTTACTGTCAGGGACAGATTCCAGTGGGTTTTTGGATATTTGCTGGAACTTCAGGATGATCCCGCCGCTCCGAGAGTGGAAAGGATATCAGTGAAGGAAGATGTCCTCACCCATCCAGACTATTAGAATGCAAGCCAAAGATCAAGTACTATTTTGGTTTAAATACACCCCCACACAAGATACTTCCACATCTCATGCTTTGTTGCATTTACAGACTGGAACATGAATGGCTTCAGATTTCAGTCATAGTGTTGAGTATCGGCGATTGAGAGAGACGCATGAACCCCGATTCATGATCAGGATACCTTTTACTGAGTTTTACCAAAACTTATATACTATTCCATACGGTTAATCTCTTGTTACAATCATCATGTTAAACATTACAAAAAGACAAAACTCATGCATTTGACAAACATTCCTTGCTTGCAGAGGGTGATTCAATCTTGTCCTTCCTGGAAGCTGGACCTAATCCACTCAGATTGTAATCTTTAAATTTGTGTTTGTGTCTGTCAATGGTCCTGATTATCAGACTGGACTATGCTAATTAAACTCACAGCATTCTGTGACTAATGATTTCCCACAGTGGAGGAAGATAAGGGTTTGAGCCACCCTGGTGATAGCTGAAAAGAGGGAGGTAAGATTTTTTTTATCCAGTCTTGTTCCAGCCTGCAGCCCCCCTTACATGATATCTGGCTCTGGGATGATATCACTGGAATGTAAACCCAGACCTTTCCCTGATTCCCAAATTCTATTACATACTACATTTTTACACATCAGGACTCTCTGCACTGGCTCTACACCAATATAAGCACTGGCAAAAATTCAGAACATTTTTCAGGGAATGATTAATTGTGTAAGTGTTCTGAGATGTACAACAAATATTCATTCATTTGAATGACCCTCTCAGGTTCTTGTTAGCTAAGTTGCAAATGCTTATAGAACATTTCGACTGATTTCAAACCAAAATGTAGGGTGCATACACTCCAGTCAACAGTCCCCCCTCCCCGGTACAGATCAACTGATGCCTGCTGATTTTTTTTTTTCTTTTTATTTTCATTCTAATAACGTAGCTTTTGCTGCTATAAACAAGAAGGTGATACAAATGTATATTGAAATGCAGCACATTACCTTTCCCAGTGCCTTTCAATGGCACAGTATTTCAACAAACTGTCAAAATGGCTAAAAATTGGTAATACTGAGAGTCTCCTGCTTCCAGCAGAACAAAGAATAGGAGCAGCTCATCTCACTTAAGTCAAAGGCTCACTTTACCTTTATGTTCTGTGCTGCTCATATCCCATTACAAAAAAACTTATGCACCTCTTTAAAGATTGTCTTGGGAAGACAGATAGATAGATAGACAGACAGATGGATAGATAGATACTGCCACAATCCAAAGTAAATATTTGTACTTTCTGGTAACAAACAGTGCATTAGAGGCTTTTTCTCCCTCTCTTGTTTCCTGTTCTCATTAAAATATTTTTAAATGAAAATGTCATTGGTATGTCACATTATTTCACCCACATTCAACACTCAGATGCTCATTACTCTTATTCTTCAGACAAATGTTGGTTTAAGAACAAAAAGCTTTTTTCCCCTTCGGAGAGGAAGGATATAATAAAAAAATAAAAAACAACAACAAACAACTAACTCGTCAGCAAGCCCCATTTTATTTAGAATATTTTTAAAGTGTTCTAAGTATTAATTTAATACCCTAAAATGCCAACAATTCACTTAATTATAAGCACTATCTTAATTTTTCTTCAGTATATATTTGTATATGGAAAGCAACCTTTATTAATTACACTGAACAAGACCATGGGATTCTAAAACCAAAGGCTTAGAAATTAGAGAAAATCTGATTAGAGACAGATGCAGAAAAACATAGACTCCTAGAACTAAAGTACATGGAATCAAAGGCCTGGAAATGTAATGCTGCTAGCCACTGCTCCCAACCCAACTGTTTAATTAATGCTTTTCCAATCATCATTATTCCAAGATGAACCTCCATAGCAATTATTAATCCCTAGACAAATTATTAGCAGACACACATATGTGTTAGTTCTAATCAAGAGAGACAAGCAGTTGAGAATTGAAGGCACAAAAGGACAAACACCAGAAGCCGGCTGAATTTTTGGAACTGTAAGGCTTTTTATCCAAATTTCATCAGGCAGAGAAAACCCATCCAAGCCTTGAAATATATATGAAACTTGCTAACTGTCACCTGCAAGAAAGGATGCCTAACTGTAAAATTGAAAAGCAAAATGTTTGAGGTGTTTTAGGGTGACCCAGTCAGTAAGAAGATTTAATCACAGCAATGATTTGCAGGATTTTTGTCATTTTTCAGACACTGAAAAGACTTCTGGTACCATAACTGGACAAATTTATTAGAGAAAAAAACTTCAGCAATCGGAGACTAAAGTTTTATCACCTTAGCTCTGAATTGCCCATATTCATAAAGGGAATTGACTTCAAAAAGCACAGTAAATTCAATTATCGTTGAGTTCACCCATCATTACCACAAATGTGGGTCCTGCCCTAACATGCCCACTTTTGGGGAGACAGTCCTCTGTTTTATTTTGGTCAGGAACTCATTTCTGACATGCACCTGTTGGGAAAAAAGGGGCAAGAAAATAATCTCTTTTCTGACAGTAACATTCACAGTAAAAAAAAAAATTCAAATGCCACCTTCAAATTCACAGGTTGTTTAAATTATTGCCTCCTGTAAATTTAGATAAAGTCAGATACAGCTTTTGAAGTCTCTAAATCGAACCCTTTATTTTCAGAGGCTTTTGGGTCATGGCATGACCCAAACCAAAATAAAAGTGTAGGTAATTAATGAAACAGAAACTTCAGATTCCATCTTTCTGATCCAAGAAGCCCATTTTTTCCCTAGTGCTTTCCTTTAAACCAAGTAATTAGTGCTTTATGAGAGATCCTAACAGTAAAACTGAAGCTCCATCTGTGACTGTTTATAGAAACTGCATTCCTCATCATGTATTACTAGTGGTGCAAAATAGAAAGATGTCTATTGCATATTCCTATATTTTCTTGGGTTGATGCTTTCTTTTTTTTTTTTTTTTTGTTTTTGTTTTCAGAAAAAAGAAGTGTTGCCAAAATAGTGATTTCAGAAACAGCTGTAGATTGCCACCAAAACTGAAGTAACAAAAGCATTTTTTGCAGTATATATTTAAATAGTAATTTGTCCGGTTGTCCCTTAAAATCTCCTTAAGACAGGCAAATAATATTTCTGTTATGAAGGAGGCAGAGTGCCTATAGAAACAGACACACAGAGAAAGGAAACCATCCTTTTACCTCTCTAACAGTTTTCTGAAGCTTGGTTTTGAAATATGGCAGAAAACCAAAACAAAGCCATTAGCTGAAATGCTGCCTTATTAAACAGGTAAAAGGTTTTTATAAGCCTTGAAATCAATGGCAAACATGCAAGCTATGGGCAGAAGTGGCAGAGGATGTTTCCTAAGGCTGAGGCTGTGCTGGCAGGGCTGTCTCCCCTCTCTCCACCCCAAAGAGCAGGGTGTTTGTGTCCTCTCCTGCCTGCTATCCTGCTTTTCAGACTGTGTGTGCAAGCCAGCTTTTAAAAGTTGTCACAGACACACCCAGACAAGTTTCAAATGCCTTGGTGTTAATAAAGAAATACAGCTCAAGCTCCTTGCAAGTGAGTTGAGCTGATGATTTAAGCTTGGATGTAAAGCCATAGCTGTAATTAATTGCCAGTATGGCAGATATCTTCAAACCCCAAGAATTTGTTTGGTATGTACATGAGCATGTCCACAAACATCTTGCAGCCAAGTCTTGTAGCTTCAGAAGCAAACCAGTCACCTTTCCACAAACACACTCTAACACCAATAAAGCCTTCATTAGCCACACTTCCTCCTACGTAGTGGGGAGGGGGTGGGGTCGTATTTTTTACTTGCAGCCAGCTTTTTAGGCACCAAGTAAAAATACTCCTCTATGTAGGAGGAAGTGCAGTTTGGTTTTAAACGCAGAACACATTTGTCGCAGCTAAATAAACATAGAATTTCAAAATAATACCTACCTAGCCATATTTGCTAAAGGGTTTTAAATGAGTAAACAGAAATTAGGTTTTAGCATGTAAAAGGCAGCTGTAAGTACTTCCCCATGGTTCCATCTTCATTTTGGTTCCCTTTGCCCTTCCCAGAACATATCCTGTCTAGAAGAAGGCTAAGACTTCAACACACCGCCACTGAGAAATTACACTATTTTTGACTGAAATCAGACATTAAGTTCATCATTTTTTACAAAAGACATCTAAAAGAGGCACAGTGTTGCCAAAGCACTGCCTCATCCTCCCCAGGTGTGCTAAGCCAGCGAGGAGTGCTGGGATGTGGGGCTGCCCTGATGGCAGGGTAGGACCAGCACCCTGGAAAAGGTGAGCTCCCTCCATTTCCTTAGAGCCTTACACATTTGCTGTGTGCCCCACACAGGCTAAAGGATCTGCTGACTGAAAACTAGAGACAGGGCAGGGTCAGCCTCTCTCTGCACAGCAGCAGGGAGGAACATGCACCGTGTTCTTCCTCATCCCATGGTGCTGGTCCCTCCACAGCAGCACTACCGCCCCACCAGGCCTCACACAGCACAAACTCTGTTTCAGTGACCGATCCTGCTCGGTCACTGCTGTCACCTGGCTTGGAATCACTGCAGCATCCCTGGCCAGGAACACTTCTTTCCCATGCCAGGACCTGGGAGCCATGCTCAGACATGTGCCCAATCAGGGGCAGCTGTAGGCCATGCACAAGGAGCAGCTGGCAGCAGGACTGGTTCTGGGGCATTTTTTCTGCTTTGCCTCATTTCTACAGACCTGGCATAGCTCAGCTCCCACAAGCCCCTGCCCCACTACACAGGCATTGCTTAGGGAAGGAGAATCTCCAGCTGGTGGCCAGGCACCAGTGGTATCCCTCAGGGATCTGTGCTGGGGCTTGTACTGCTCAATATCTTTGTTGATGACATGGATGAGGGTATTGAGTCTTTCATTAGCAAATTTGCAGATGACACCAAGCTGGGAGCATGTTTTCGTCTGTTGGAAGGTAGGAGGGCTCTGCAGAGAGACTTGGAATGGTTGGATAGATGGGCAAAGTCCATTAGAATGAAATTTAATAAGTCCAAGTGCCGAGTCCAGCGTTTTGGCAGAAATAATCCCCTGCAACGTTATAGGCTGGGGATAGTGTAGCTGGACAGTGCCCAGGGCAAAGGGACTTGGGGGTACTGGTTGGCAGCTGGCTGAACATGAGCTAGCAGTGTGCTGTGGTGGCCAAGAAGGCCAACGGCATCCTGGCCTATAGCAGAAATAGAGTGGCCAGCAGGAGCAGGGAGGCCATTCTGCCCCGATACTCGGTACTGGTGAGGCCGCACCTTGAGTGCTGTGTCCAGTTCTGGGCCCCGTTTAGGAAGGGCATTGAGACCCTTGAGCGCGTCCAGAGAGGGCAACGAGGCTGGTAAGGGGCCTGGAACACAAGCTCTGTGAGGAATGACTGAGGGAGCTGGGGATGTTTAGCCTGGAGAAAAGGAGACTCAGAGGTGACATTATCACTCTCTACAACTCCCTCAAGGGTTGTTGTGGTCAGGTGGGGATTGGTCTCTTTCTCCAGGCAGCAACTGACAGAACGAAGGGACACAGTCTCAAGCTGTGTGAAGGGAAATATCGGCTGGATATTGGGAAGAAGTTCCTCATGGAAAGGGTGGTAAAGTTCTGGAATGCCTGCCCGGGGAGGTGGTGGAGTCACCGTCCCTTGATGTGTTTAATGTAAAACTTCATGTGGCACTCAGTCCCATGGTTTAGTTGAGGAGTTGGGCACGGGTTGGACTTGATCTTGAAGATCTCTTCCAGCCTGGGGATTCTGTGAATTCCACAGCACCTCCAAGGCAGCAGCTGTGCAGGAACTGCCCTGCACCCCAGAGAAGTTCCCCAGGCAGAGCCTGCAGCTTTGGAGCTATGACAAGTCTCCAGATGTTGCAGCCCACTCCAGCACTGCCACCTTTCTGATGTGCCTCCGCTCAAGCAGCAAGTGGGTCGCACGAATTTTTCAGCATTGCACTCTAGACTCCAGCAGGCTGCTCATATATCATGCAGTATAAAAGCTAATACAATTCCAGCAGCTGTACAACATGGCCAAGGTCAGGGACATTTTCTCTGCACTCGCACTTTCTGAGCACTTAACAAAAGCTTGCCTTAAACAATAGGTTTACTATGATAAAGACAAAAAAGCCCGCAGTCCCTAGGGGCACGGAGATTGTATTTATTGTTTTAACCTTTGCAGACAATGAGAATTAAGGATGGAGAAATCCAAGGAAACGCACAATTAAGGGGCTAATTTGCACGATTATTTATCACTATTTCTCACACAAATCAAGGGCTACTTACAAATGACCTGCTAAATACCTATTTGTAAATACAGATACGGGATTTGTGTACAGCAGATGCCCTGCCCAGTTTGACTGCACGGCTATAATCCCAAAGCACCAGGAAATAACGAATGTGTGGAAACCAGAATGCATTTAAATAATTCAGAACTACAGTAGTCAAACCCAAAATTTTGCTTTATAGAGTCTGAAAAAATGCACCCAATTCAAAAGTCGTCTAATAAAATGCAGTTCTAGGAAGAAAAACCTTTTAATTACAAATCTATTCCCAAATAATACTATTGTAAGTAAATATCCACAAATGTATTACTTGTTTTACTTTAATATTGATAATGACTATTAGCAACACATTTACAAATGCTACTTGAGAAAAAGTGGAACACAATAAAATGCAATATTAACAAATAAAACCAGCATGGGTTTCAAGCATCTGAATGTTAGCCTTTCCTATGAAATAAAATTAAAAAAAAAAAAAAAAAAAAAACCCCTACAGTACTTCTCCCACACTGTAATTTGTCAGCTGTTGAGGAAATTGGCATGTCTTTTCTGCTGATTTATTGGTAAACCCCAACAATTCACTTCAGGAAAGGCCAACAATGAATTACAATGTGAGGAAAAATTAAGCAGCACATTTAAAAAGTGTTTGACTATACAGCACTTAAAGCAAATTTCATAGTTGTCATATACCTAGCTAAAATATTTTGGGTACTACAGTAGACAATATTTTGTCTTTTATGCATTATATCCTCTATGTAGCTTTGCTACTATTGTTTTCAAATATGTTTGAAAAATATACAACCCTTGGGTTCCCAAAATACAAAACATGAAGGGATGCTGGATCTATTATGTTGATTTTCTAGGTACTGGGACTCTGGATATTTCTATGCATCAACTAAACAAATTATTTAATTTAAACCAATGACTTCCTGCTTATTGTAATGGATTTATTTTTTTTTTTAGCATGAAGCAGGTTTTTAAATAAAAATACCCCGACATAGAACTATGTACTTCTAGACTGACTTTATTTTCACATAAAATAACCTGCACACCTTTAAATTACTATTCATGTAATGTAAGTTGCTTGAGAAATGTAACAAAAGTCAGAGGTACAGAGTTTCTTGGACTCTGAGGGGAATCAAGTGAGGCACAAGGGAAGGGAGGACTCCAAGTCCACTCTCCCTGTCACTCCTACACACACGCAGCACCCAGCTAGGGCTGAGCTGTCAAGGTTGATGCTGGTTTTCATTTTTGTGTTCCTAGCTGCAGCTGATACGTGTAAAATACTGGTGATCAGACTCTGCTTTCTCTTCGACTTTACCATGCAAGAAATGGAAAATAAGGAACACCAGCTGAGCTAATAGAAGCCATGCAAATTAAACCCCACTTGTTCCTTTGAGACAGAATTCAAATCCTAACTATAGTTAACGGGAATCTTGAAAAACTATAGCAGGTTTGGAGCAACCACTTTTCATTTGATACAGAATTATGCTGAAAAATACCAGAGACAGCTTACAGTTCATATATGGTTATACCCTCAGCTTACACTCTCTTTTTAGGTAAGACTTTTGAAGAGAACATTGGCCTCCACTGTGGCTCCAGTTAGGTCTTCTGTGTCCTGGTGCTTCTTTCTGAGAGCTGTGCCAGATTCTCAATAACTAGTTTTCAAGCTGAATTTATCCAATGCAAAATTATGCCCATTTGTTCTCCCACCAGATCTGCATTAGTTTAAATATTGTTTTGAGGTACACAATGAACATGATTGCTTATGGGTTGCATCCCTTAATTTTGGACCTAAATTATCTCTGTTGTAACTCTGTCTGATGCTCTGTAATTAGGTACTTGATTGCACATTTCATTGGAATTTCTTTAAACTGAAGTTCCAGAGCATTTTTCAATTCCATGAACTCAATTCCCTAAACTCTTCAGAGCAGTTCATTTCCATGATCCATCCTTAATGGATACATTTCTAAATTCTTCCCTTCTGACATTACTTTGATGTTCATGCACCTTCTCCCATGTAACTTAAACTGAATTACTTGTGATCATTTCTTTCTAAGTTATCACCTCCACATTCCCCATTGAGTCACTAAATTTAAACCTGAAGTATCATCATGTGGTTGGCTCCATACAGCACATGGAAAAACAGATTTTACCACCCTTGGGAATAAACATAAAATGCTTTCCAAGGCAGAATTCACTGCTTCTGTGTATTTTCAGGCAAAAAGCATCACTTTTATTCTGCTACCAAAAGTAAGCAAGTCTTGTTTTTGCCATGGCCACCCACTCTTGGAGGAGTGAACTTATGAGAATTTAATGAGGAGCCTGCTCAGCAGTGACAGGTGAGCTCCAGGGGATCTTGCCCAGTGTCACTGTCTTGTCACTTTATCTATAGTTAACATTGAGCCAGATGATTCTTTTACTGGGATAATAATGCTATATACCATGTGTTCATTTCAGAGAACAGACATGCTTAGCTTAAAAATAACAATAAAAAAAATCAACAAAACTCAAACCAAATTGAGACAATAAATCCTGCAGAGTTCACAAATTTGTTTTCTTATTCTAGGTATTATTTCAGTAAATTCTTGGATTATTTGCCTAGCAAACAATCAGTGGGTTGTAACTAATCCAGAGAAGCTGGGAATGAACAAATTTCTAAAAATAACAAGACATTATTTAGAGCAAATATTCTAAAATAACAAATAGCTGTTCAGTTAGCTCTAAAAATTAATAGCACTTTTCACCCCCACACAACAGCATCTAGAAGTAATACAGCATTAAGAATACAAGACAAACTCCAAAAAGAAAGAGTCCTCTCTTTTTTTTTTTTCAAATGAGGAAATCTGGGGTTTGAATTAGTTATTTTGGTTTGGTTTTTGGAGGGTTTGGTTTCTTTATATCTTTTTTTTTTTCCCCACAAATTCAGGTGCCAGTTTGGGTCCCACCACACCCAGAATGCTTGACACAAACAAGTAATATCCATGATTTTCCATGAAGGAAGAAAACCTCCTGCAATTCTAAAAGCAAGCACCTCCTGCACAATTAAAAATTTTTATCTGTTGAGTCTTCAATACACTCACAAACTGCAAAATTTGGCAAAACATCACTTTAATCCCATATTTTTGCCTGTTGCTGAAAAGGACTGTCATGCAGACAATGCTCTTTGAAAGCAAACATCATACCAACAAAACTCAAACAAGGACACGCATGCAAAACTGAAATCATTATCAAAGTAATTTACCAGAAGGTTTAATTTTGGCTATCCAAAACTTCATGGCTAAAACTAATAGGAAATGTGTGAGAAACCCATCAAAGTAGTCTTAGAGATGGAAAAAATAATTTTTAAAGGTAAGAACATTCTTACTTGTCAGTTATAAGCAGCATTTTCCAGTAACAGCAGTGCAAGGTCAGATTCAATATATTCCTCTGCTTCAGGAAATCTGAACCTTCATTTCTCACTCCACAAACCAAATTCACACCCAGACTCTGCCTATGTGCTCTCAGTTTCTGCTGTTGATACTCCCTCAGTTAGAACAAAATATATAAATATTTAGCAAGACAACACCAAACCAAAATAAAACTTCCATCATCAGAAAGAAAATTAGTCTATTGCCTAGTCTTACAGTCCATTTTCTGAGAGATCCAAATTCAAATTTATACGGGAAGAGTAGTGAAGCAGCAGTCTCCTTTTTGTGCTCATATGATTTGTTCAAATTTACCTTTTCATTTAAATGCGACAATAGTTAAGATTTTGCTCCAAATGAAAGTAAGTTTTTTACTAGCATTTTTTCCCCTTGGCAGCTGACCTCAAGACTCTAATAAAAAAAAAACCTCCAAGAGGTATTTGGCACCACCTCATAGCAAAACTACCACTCAGCAATTCAAAAAAAGGACAGAACTGTGGCACTAGAGTGGGTGCTGCAGAGCTGTTGTGTGTGTAGCAAAATTATCTCGTTTCACTTGCCAAACCGTGTATTTCACACCCAGTGCCTCTGTCTTGTACACACAGATTCTCAGCTTTTCAACAGTGATGTCATTTATGAGCACTGTATGCACCACATTACTTGACAGAAATCCCACATTTGTGTGATGAAAACTGCAGAGGCATTTGATGTATCCTGTAAGAACAAAACTATGTAATCTATTTTCCACCTCCTCCTGGGAGGTGAGGAGAATTCTGACTTTATGATGACCTGCAGCCAGATTTGCACGACCCTGTCTGTGTGTCTGCCTCAGGCAGGATTTATTCATTCCACGTGATTTTCAGTGTGCTCTGCAATGTTTGGTAAAGTCGAAATCTTTCTAAACTGAAGAATTAAGAGCTGGGTTTACAGCTAAGAAATACAGACATGTAACTGTGGTTTATAATCTATTAATTCCCTTTCACTGATGAGTGTAAATGTTAATGTGCTTGCATAAAACACATTGACACTGAGACATCACTGTTAAAGATATTGTATAGGTAAATTTTCAGTCTTACAATGTGCTCCACAAGAATTGACAGAAAGGTGTTTCAGGGAGAGTGTTAATAAAGACAGGTATGGTCTTATTAGAAAGAGTTTTGACCATTAGGATTGGTTGGCTGTTGCCAAGTCAGTAGACCTAAACAGTGTTAAAAAATCAGATTCCAGTTTTTTTCAATTGAGTCAAAAGTGTCTCTTTCAGTTTGCAGGTTCTCCCCTTGGTATAATGGAAGTGCTACTGAACACAGTAGAACAAAAGGAACAATATGATGAGGACATAACAAAAATATTTTATTAAAATTCAACAAACTGCAATCTGCTATATTTAAGAACTTGGCATTCAAATAAGAGGGGAGGAAAAAGTTTAAAAACTGTACCAGAAATGGACAGAACTATGTTATATCTAATATCTATATGTAGCTATAAAATATATAGTATATAGCTAATACAGTTCTGAACATGGTCTTGCTGCAAAAGAAAAAGCAGCTGTGATTTAGAAAATGGTCACATTTGAAATGTCTAGATCCTAGTTTTCCTTTTCCTTTTCCTTTTATCATTGCAGTCAGCATAGTCACAAAAAATAGCTCTCATGATGTCATAAACTTTACTGAAGAAAGCAGTGTCTTTCTTGAATTATTTATTTTACATAAAACATTTATAAAGTGCTACTAGACAACATGGAAGAGCAGTATAGTAAAACCAATAAGCATTACAATCAGAATGAATTTGAGTACTTCAGACATTCTGTGGGCTACAGATAAGCTCAAACCTCACAAAGAGCAAGTAAATAAAATGAGTTTCTGTTCACTTTTCAGTGAAAATACTGACCCATTAAATATCAAATGCCATTCACCATCTTTCACTACCTTACTCACTAGAGCCTACTACTTGCAAGTTTCTTAGCTCTAATGGTGACATCACTGTTTTAGAAATGTTAAAAATGCTGAAAGTGCTGGGTGAATGGATAAAACAAGTAAAAAAGAGCATTGTTTCAGAGAATAATGAACATCATTAGTATTTTTTTCACCATTATTTCTTAATAATCTGACAATTTGGTCTTATACATCCATACGTTATATTCTTGTCATATTTTTAAAAAGTGACACAGTCTGAGGGCAGCTAAAAACCAAATCCTGTCAAAGACTGAAGTGGGGTTAGCAGCTGGAAATCATAATTATCTTTACTGCAGCTGGTAGTCACACACATCAGTGCTGAAACAGACCAAACCACAGTGCAGTTGGATAAGAATCTTCTCATCTGAGGTACAAGCACAGAGATTACATCTGGCAGCAGTAGGAGAGAGATCTTTCTGAAGAAATCGGAACCCTATGCTAATGCCTGCAGAGATTATAGGGCCAGTAGGAATAGTTATGATCATCATTTAATCTGCTGAATATAATAAGCCTTTCTCCCTTATAACCTGCTCTTATCCATTCAGAACTTGAACACAATTATCCAGTGTGCAGTAGTAGATGACGGGCAAATGGTACCAACCCAGAATGATGAAGCAGCACAAATCTAGTTCCATTCTGCATTTAGCATACAAAATATACCTCTAGTATTAATAATTATGATTATTTCATCAATGTTGCTATTATTTCTTCTGGTGGAATTCAAATGAGAATTCAAAAGCCCCCACCACGTATTATTTATCAGCCTTAATTCTTGGCCTCCTGAGTGGAGGCTTTACTGCAGATTCATGTTTAGGGTGTCTGATCTGCCTCTGGAAAAGGTATACTTTTTTTTCACATTGCCAGTATTTATCACTGCCAGTTATTCCAGGTTGTCAGTAACACTTAGAAATCACATGATTGAAGACTAGAAATGTATATTTCCTTAAGAAAGAAATCTTAGGAAATTGCTGGTGTGAAATGTTTAATCTTCACTGACTCCAAACGTGCATGAGAAAGAGAAATTAAAATGTGTGCATGCATATGCACAAGGGACTTGAAGAGTACAATTTCTGCCTGACTCATTTGAGGGAAAGTCAGTGCCTTGCACATGGCCAGGTGATTGCTGAGCACATTCTGTAGCAACCTAACCACATTCTCCTGCTTTCTACCCTCACTTCTGGGCAGTGATCAAGATGTTCAAAAAACAAAACATCAATACCATCACCATGACACCAGGACACATGGCTGCTTCTTATTTCCGTGGCTCAGCATAGTGTCTACAGCAACAGCAAAGCATTCCATGTAGCTGGTAAAGTGTTTAATCTAAAACAAAATTGCAATTTTTTTAAAAAAATTTCCAAGTCTAAGATGACCAGCTACCTCAAACTGAGCCCTGATATTATTTGCTTCCTCAAAACTGGTCATCCTGAAGTTCCCAAGGGCCACAAAGGCAATGCAGATAGCAAAAAAATGAATAAAAACAGGAGCTCTGCTTGTTGAATGAGAACTCTCAGCAGAAATGTTTTGTGTAGGAATCAATAAAACCTGTTTAACAAGTACAAGGTTTTTTGCTCAAACCCTACTTAAAATTTTGTTTCTAAAGGCAAAAGTAACATATATGCATTTTTATTTCTGTCAACAGCAGAGCTAAGTCCTACAGAAAGAAGGTGTTTGCTGTTAGTAATAATACACAGCACACAAAAGGCGTGTACTGAGAGAAGGACACTTTGTGCCAGTCAGAGAAGTGAACCTCTAATGCTTTTCTGGGCTAAAGAAGGTACTTTTAACTTTAATCAAGTGTAAAAGGTCTTTTGATTAAGTTTTGAATGAACAGGCAGTCTCCACAATTTTCACAGCCACACGTGTATTACATAGGTTAGAACAGATGTGCTGTAAGATGGTCTTGTGTTGGTATATCATCTGCCACGAGGAACAGTCCAGAACTGGATCCTCTGTTTTGTAAACTGTGTGACATAATGATATATTCAGATTCATTTCACATCCCAAATGGCAACATTTCTACACAACTTGGATTCAAATACAAAATGTTCAGTGAACTCCCAGATCCCATCTTCTTTCTCTGCTAGTGAGGCAGTTTTGACATGCCCTTGTGCTAACAAAGGGTTAAAACCTCTTCTTATATTCCTAGTGGGTTGTAAAAGAAACTGCTGAAGCTGATCAATGACCACTGTTAAGACCTGGAATCCAATTATAAACCTGAAATTTGCGATGAACAAAGCTCTGAAACACTAGGATGAAAACTACTGAATTAGTCTAGTTCATTAAAATCATTAATAGTCATGAAATGAAAACCACCAGAGTCCAAAAAAGGCTTAATGCCCTATCCATATTAATTAGATGGGAGCAAATCTGAAGTGAAAAGCAGCACATGCTTTGTAGAATTAGCAATTGCTCTCTACAGACTACACAGATCTCTATTAAAATTCAGTTTAATTAAAATTGATCACGTTAAGAAACTGATGTGGTTAATTAACTGAATTCCTGAACTTCTTTTCATACATTTCACAAATGCATTGTACACTGTTTTCCTGGGTGACAGCTTATGTTGCAGTGAAAATCTCAATTTCACAGGTTAGTGCCACATGTTCCATGAGGCCTAAAGTTCCTGTGTCCCCGCCAGGAAGTCCTGACAGCACAGAGAAAAGAGCTGGCCTTAGAAACTTCCAAAATTTACCACCAGAAAGCCTGGCTGGAGTTTTAAGAAACCCACACAGAGATGCAAGCAGCAGCATACACTGATACAGCCAAGCCAAAAGCTCTGCTCTGTGCATCTCATGAACATCAGCACGCAGACTGAAAGATTTCAGCTTTTAAAGCATACTGTCTCCACATGTCTCACCAGCATCCACGAAGAAACAGGGCTCAAGCCCAAAGATGCCCAGGAACACAGAGCTGGCTCAAGCTGCAGGGGTTGTGTTCTGCATGGAGACTCCCAGGGCAACCCAGCACCTCCAGGAGCCTGCGGGACCATTCTCTAAACAACAAGGCAACCATTTCCAATTAACAGCAGACTTGACACTGCTGGCTTGATCATTGCATGCAATGATCTTTTTCAACCTAAATGATTCTAGGATAAACCACTAGTGCCCTACCAGCTTCAGGAGAAAGACTGAATTGCATCTCCTGAAGATTCATTTTTATCATAGTACTTTAAACAACCAGGCACTTTGAATTGTGCCGTTCTTTTTTTGGCAGGAAGACTTCAGAATTTTCCATGACCTGTTCATGGGCATAGTTTAGCCTACGGAAGCAGCTTGGTTATGAAGTAATGCTGCAAACAATCCTCATCCTTTCACAGAATCACTTCTTACAAAAATGTCAGCAATTGGTCCAGAGCCTGGCCCTTACATCAGGCTGTAGGAGAGGACACCACTGCATCTGCTCTTTGAAGAAAAGTGGATGGATGATCATCTCTGTGATACAGCACAGAGGATTGTACTTCAGCATCAAAATTAACATCTGAGCTGCCAGCCAAGGGGCTTCCCAACCTTTCAGGGAGCAGAATGACTCATGGATTCTCAAAGACTGATAGGCAACAGACACAGCCCAGGGGACACCTCAGAAATAAAATCCAAAATTTTAGAATAAGGAAGAGTGTGGCCAGACAACTACTGAAGGGGTGTGGATATAAGGTCTGAAAATGGCACAAAGTCTAAATGGAGACTAAAATAATTACCCAGGAATTGCAATACAATAAATACATTACAGAAAACAGAGTTTTATATATAATGTTTACATGCCTTTGATTTAAATACAAATATATATGAATAATGGCATTGAATTTGGTATAACCACATCTCATCCTTCATTACTTCTGACCGCAATGTAAATGCTAAAGTGGTATTTTCTTCTCTGAATTCATTTTACAAAAATAAAGTGCATCTGACTAGGATGTAAGATACACCAATGACTCTTAATTCCCTCGTGGCCAAACCCTTGTTAATGTCTTGGCCTGTTTCAGTAAAATGATCATGGTTCAAGTAATGTAAAACACATGCATTCAATCATTTTCCTTTTCCCTAAAGGCAAATGCTTTCTTATCATGGTAAAACAGGAATCTTGTTGCTGATGCATTGGAGAGCCAAAGTTCTTTTAAGCCTCATCAGGAAATTGAACACTTACTGCAACCTATCATTTGGAACTGCAGAATGAAACAAAAGCATAATGCAAACAAACACAGGAGGTTCAGTCAGCATTATCTACCATTGCTTAAGCCTAAGCAGCTGCCTTAGAAAATGAGAATACATAAGCAGAGACCCAAAATCAAATAGAAAAAATTAACTTCAGAAAAAAAAAATCTATTCATATTTAAATCAAGATTTCATAGCTAATAGTTAAAATACAAGCAATTAAAAGGAGATGCTCATGATACACTTATCTTGGAATAGGGGTTGTTTTTCCCAAGTAGCTCCAAAGACAGCAAGGCCTTAACACAGCAAGTGTGTTTATAATCCTCTTTTTGTAACAAAAAGGGAATATTCATACTTGGAAAAACTGAATGACAGTACAACTGGATGAAACAGAATAATAGAAACTACATGGTAATTAAAGCAGGTTCTTCATTGGTTAAAAAATTAAAAAATCTTAGAACAAGATATTGTAAGTTGTCCTACACTCAGGTTTCTTACAGATTCCCATATTGGATGTTCTGTTTCTCAGAGAGGCTTGAAATTTTCCTGGGCTACTATGTTGAACCACATCTCTTCCCTGAGCAGCAGCAAAAAAAATAGTAATTGTCCCTTTCAAAGTAAAAGCAGGCAAGCTGACCAGAGTCATAGGAGGTAACAGAAAGGGAACCAGAAACATGTGAGGATTAAATCCATCCTTTGGGAGGGGGTCAGACCCGAAACCCTGCACGACTTCTCACAGGTGCTCACTGTCAGAGGTTCAGTGTTCTCTGAGCCACTCTAGCCCAAATCTCTGCTCTCTGCTCTCTTACCCTGCAACTCTACAAGTTCTCAGAACGCCAGGGCTCCTCAGGCACACACAAGTATAATACTCTGTTTATCAAAAGGGCAATGAGGTAGCCCTTCCCAAACCAACCATGCATCCATCACATCTTTCTTAGGTGTTGTGGTGGACTACAGTTGTTGTTTACACTGGGTTTTGAATACCTTGTATGCACTGATGTATGTGATGTTTGCACTAAGGTTTCTGGTTATCCTTTTCCTACTCTCTCTCTGGTGGTGAGTCCCATCCCCCCCCTGCCCTGGGATTTAGCTTCTCCCTTTGTCCCATTGGCCAGTGGTCTCCCTTCCCAGCTTCACCCTGTCACCTAGGGAATAAAACTACCCAGGCCACATGGCTCAGGTCTCTTTTTCTCTCTGAAAACTTTCCCCATGCTCTGCCTAAGGATAAAGTTTTGAATTAAACCAGAACTACTGCAGAAAGAAATAGAGCGTCTCTCTTCTCGTCCATGTATCAATTCTCCTAAGCCTAAGGCTTGCCTATTTAGCCTTCAGGACACAAAGGATTGCTACAGCTAGGAAAGCTGATCTCCAAAAGAAGATGATCCGGGTACATAAAGGGTCAACTCTCTGCTGCTCTACTACCAACTTCCTTTTCTTGCTGCTAGCAAGGCTTAAACACAAGCATGAAATTAATTTCAGCAGTGGATGACACAACCTGTCATTGGTCCAGAATGAAAGATGTCATTAAGCAACAACAGGGAGTGATCTTTCTTAGTAATTAAAATAGAATTCAAAATCAGATCATACTTTCCATTACCTGAAGCCCCATAAAAGAAGGTTTACAGGTTTTTCAGCCCCTTTTAGCACTGCCTTATCTTACATGACTTTTCTGGCAGAAGAATCATCAGAGCACATGAAGAATAGGACTCATGAAACAATTCCATGCCATGAACAGGCACATCATTTTGAGTAAGTCAGCCCTCAGAACAAGTACTTCTGAAGGAAATTACACCCCACAGAACTGAATGACACTTAACACAGAGCACAAATCTTTACCTGTTTTTTAACCACACAAAGTTATTACAAATCTATTAAGTTAGTGGCTTTCTCCCACTTATATATAAAACCAACAAAAAAGAACAGTGAAACCCCTTAATTTGCCACAGTGTAGCATCATATGCAGCAACCCAGTTTAAACCACCTAGAAAGACAAAAAATCCAAACTAAAATCCACATCAAATTCTTTCACATTTTAAAGTCACAAATTTCAGAAGTAAACATGTTTACCAAAAGACTATTTTAAAAGCAGTAATAGAAAAGTATTATACTCCTTTATATTGTCAACTTCAGTTAAGTGTTTTATGACTTTGTCTTGGTTTTGAAAGACAGGTGCCTGCCAAGGAAGGCAGGAGCTTCTTTTAAAACAGGAAAAAAAAATGCAAAGCCCCTCCCTCCAAAATATTTAAAGGGGCTCTCAGGCAAAAATATGAGGATAAGAATAAGAGTTCTTTAATATGTATAAACAAAACAAAGTAAAACAAACCCAACAAACTTCAACCTAATAGGAAAATTAGAACAAGATGCAGTATTAAACAAAAAACAAAACCTGACAGTTAGAATACAACCTGACACCCTGTCAGTCCGGGTGTTGGTAGCAGTTTGGTTTGAATGGTGGCTCCAGTAGTCCTCCTGGAGTGACAGATGGTTCTGCTAAAGCAGAGATCCTGTAGAAGGGCGAAGTTTTCCTCTAATGGTTCAGTGGTGATGTTGAAGGGTCTGGTCCTTCCTCTGGGAATCCAGTAGAAGGCAGATGTCTGTTCTGTCTAAATGCCCAGATTATATTCCAGTGGGAATGCTTGGCTCCTCCTCCTGGGCAGAGCTTCTTACAATGGGCTGATGTGTGGTGGGTCCTCACAATGGCCCATTAAACACAATTGGCTCCCGGAGGGAGTTATGTATGACTCATAAGGCAAGGTGTTAATGGCCCATTAACAGGAGATGGTCCGGGGGAGGAGGTAAGGAAAACACTGCCCCTCCTAATTTTAACAGTTCATGAAGATGGAGATAGAATACAGACCTTCTGGAATATGTTACATTGTAACCTAGGACAGACTTTTACACTCCTCATACACAAAGTGTGTAAATTCAATAATTCCTCCTCTGAGCTTCTAAATACATCTCGGGCCTATTACCTGCAGCAGTAGGTACAGAATGCAGACTTTGTCTGGGCTCAGGGTAGAAGATGATGTAAATCATTTAAATGAACATGTGCAAAATGGAGGTACTGCCAGAAAATGTATCTGCTAGACTTCATCTCCCAAGTCTGCCTGTGTGCATTAAAGGAAAAGTACAGAGAAATTCTCACAGCTGACTTTGGAAAAAAGACAGGCAATTTCAATTCTCTGTGAAGTAGTACTAAAGCTACACACTAGGGTACAGTTTAGTCCAGCATCTTGTTAACTTGTTAGCATGAAATCAATGCATGCATAGAACTTGTGTGTGTCTCATGCCTTCCCATGCACAGATTTAAAAACTGCATGGAATATTAGAGATTTTTAAATTATTTCTTGATTAATTACTAAGTAGGCAAGGTTAAGTAACAACTGCAATCAAAATGTGGAGTTAATAGGTACTTTTCCCTAGATTCTATTTATTAATTTTATTTCCATAATGATAAAATTTACATAATTATTATAATCCACATAATAAATATTTGTATTCATGGGTATCTGAAAGAAATGCTGTGTTCATGCACTGAACACTTACTACGTTCTGAAAGTTCAGGCACATCAGCATATTTCAAGGGAATGTTTATCTTCTTGACTGACTTCTTCAACCCTGATGAAATTCTCATCAGTTTCTCATCAGTTTGGTCATCTGTCTTTTGTTCTCTTTCTTAGTGTGACCTTTTGTCCTACAAAAAGCATCAAAACTTTAAAAAACCCAAAGTGGAATCAAAGTAAAATTTCAGGAAAAGGAATAATTAATTGGATTTTATATATGAAAGTCTCCCACACTATACAATCGCATTTAAATGAAAAACTTCTTCTTGCAGTTTGGGAAGGTAATGTTTTCTATGGATGTATGAAGTACATAGATGCTTCATGCAAATTATGTACCTTGCCATAAGTAGAGCTGCCTTATTTAGCTGAACACATTAAAGTTTGTTACTGGTAAAATATTTTCATTATTCCTACAGTTAGATTAAACCCTTCTTCTTGCTACTGAACTGAGAGAAAAAATGTTATAAAAATTACAAGTTAAAGAACCTAGTATGACATGGAGAATGCTGGACAGGAAGGAGGATGATACACAGAGGGAGCCCACTCTCAGTAAATTCAGTTACAGTTTATCATATCACACAAGACCCCTGTTTCAATCATCTATTCTCCCGTGCATGGAGCAAGGAGCTTTGAAACAAACTCTTGCACTAATCTTGTATGAAAACACCATCTGGCTCAAAACAACTATCTGGGCTATGGATCTGTTAGAGCCTAGATATGGTCACCATGATATTGAAAGGTCAAAGGAGGGTCTAATTATAAGCCTTAGTACTTAGAGGCCACAGTCACTGGAGCATGAACATCATCACTCAGGCCAAACAAGACTCATTTATAATTTTAATTATCAGTGAATCAGACATCTCCTGAAGAGTTGTCCATGTAAAAGAATTATATGACTGTTTCTCAAAATAGCTGTCTTGTCTCTAAAATAACCCCTTGAGACACCCACAATAATTCTCTGCTGATATATTTAGAATCCATCAATCTTCTCAACCGCTGCATGTTAACATATTTGAAGTATTGTATAATTGCATACAAAAAACCTGCCTTGTGCTCCAACAGTATGATCTGTCACAGTGGAGTTACCAAAAACCCAGAATTCTAAAACTGAGACACATCACACTAGGGCTGACCACAGAATTCCATTCACTCCCTTGTGTGGAATGATGCAACACGCACAAAACAGACTGGAATGATATTTTAACAAGTCTCCTGCCTCATTCACTCTCTATGATGGAGTCCTTTGAGAGGTGGGAAATGAGCTTGTAACTAAAGGAACACTCACTCTGGCTGCAAGGGAAAAATAAGTTCTGTTTGAAAGAGACCAGGATGATAAAATATGAAGTACATGTTAGTAGATAAGCTGATCTAGAAAGTATACAACCTCTTCACCTGTCATGGATGCTAGATTACATCGTATCTACCACTTGAATACCTTTTTTGCCCAAAGATAAAACCATGGGATATGCTGAGTTAGAAGGGACCCATCAGGATCATTGAGCCCAACTCCTGGCCCTGCACAGGACACCCCAAGGATCCCACTGAGATTGTTGTCCAAATGCTTCTTGAACTCGCACAGGCTTGGTGCCACTTACCTGAGGAGCTTGTTCCTGTGCCCAGTCACAGTCTGGGTGGAAAACCTTTTCCTTATATCCAACCTGAGCCTCCCAGCTCAGCTTCAGGCCTTTCCCTTGGGTCCTGTCCCTGTCACGGAACAGAGATCAGTGCCTGTCTCTCCTATTCCGTGCACAAGGAATTTGTAACTGCAGTGAGGTTTCCCCTCAGTCTCCTCTCATCCAGGCTGAACAAACCCAGTGCCCTAAGCTGCTCCTCATACAGCTTCCCCTCAGGGCCCTTCACCTTCCTCATGGCCTCCTTTGGATGTTCTCTAATGGCCTTGTGTCTTTTTGATATTGCAGCACCCCAAACTGCCTCAGAACTCAAGGTTCAGAGCAGAGCAGGACAATCCCCTCCCTTGCTCAGCTGGTGATTCTGTGCCTGATGCCCCCCAGGACAGGGATGTCCCTCCTGGCTGCCAGGGCACTGCTGACCAGGGAGCAGGACCCTCAAGTCACTTTCCACAGAGCTGCTCTCCAACCTCCTGTTCCCCAATCTACACATCCAAGGAGGGCTGCCCCATCTCAGGAGCAGAACCCAGCACTTGCCCTTGCTAAACCTCACACAGTTGGTGATTGTCTCTGTGTTGTTTGAGGTCTCTCTCTCTGCAGGGCCTCTCTGCCTCGCAGGGAGTTAACAGCTTCTCCCAGACATAGACTCTCAGCCCTCCAAATAATCACAGCTGAGACAAAGATACTTATCAAATAGAAAAAGGTAAAAAATTGGATAATTTGCCTCCATATTTCCTTTCAATCATCAATCAAATCCATTTCCATTTCTAATTTTACAATTTTTCTTTTCTTTTGACCTTTTATAAAATGTTTCAATTGATCAGGGTAATAAAAATGCAAATTATATGAGCTGGCACAGACAAAGAAAGACCATCTGTGTTCCTGATATAACAAGGAAAATGCCTCTGATTAAGTATGGGCTAAAAGATAACTTTAAAAAATTCCAAGTATTATATTTTTGTCTTAAGATTTTTTTTTTTTTAATTCCAAACATTAAGAACCAAAACGAGGGGTTTGTGGGACTGCAGCTGTCCTTAAGTTGACACACAGAATCTATTTGCTCATTAATACAAATATTTTTTTAGCACAAATAAGAATGCATTTTCTTTTAGTCTTGATGTTTATTTCAATTATATCCCAAACACTAAAGTGCTTAAACTGATTCACAGCATAAAGCACTTAAAAGTTGTTTTTCGGATTTTCTAAACACCAGTGCAGTACTGTCAGCAAGAATGTAATCAAAGAAAAAAGCCTGCTAAGCCTGCCAACCAGTAATATTATTTGTTTCAGTAGCTTTCCTTTGAATAGTAGTATTGATTTTCTACATCGGAACTCTTCTACAAAGAGCATTAAAAGAGAAATCAGACTTCCTAGTTTTTCTCCATCTTAATAAGGACCATTGTTGAAGACTAGAAAGAGAGTAACCAGGAATTTAAAAGTTTGAGCTAAACAGATCAGCCATTTAGGAATTTTAGGAATTTTTCTTCTTTTCTAAGAATTCCTGCTCTAAGGCAATGCTGCTCCTGTCAGAATGGATAGTGTATCTGTCCCTATTAAATCTCGTGGGCTATATTCCGAAAGCCCTCGGCTTATTAGGGCGATACAAGGATGAGGAACAAAAGGACGCTCAATTCTTTCTGCTGAATTCTGTTTAATCCAAGTCCATTCCTAGGCTGAGCGTGGGGGAAGGGAAGGGTGCAGGTAGCTCACCTAGCAGCAGAAAGGAAAGAGAGCGAGCCACGTGTCTCATGGGAGTTTTGTCCTCAGGGGCAGGGGGACCCTGGGAAGGGACCCCTGGCCAATGGGACCACAGGAACAAACTACCTTTCAGGGATAGCCGTGGGGGGGGAAAAGGGGCCAACCACCACGGGTAGTGTGGGGAAACAATACAGCTACTTAGTGCAACCATTATATAAATTTAGTGCAACTAGAGAACCCCGTGTAAACATCAGATATAGTTCACCACAACAGGATAGGGTTGTTTTTTTTTCCTCTGGATAGAGGCAATTAGCTAAATTACATCATTCCATGACCATCTGTCCTCAGCTGCCTGTTCTTCTCACATAAAGTTCAGGTAGAGTGAAGGGATCATGAAGACTAGAAGCACAGAATAAAGGGTACCACTGGACTAATGGAAGGAAGAGACTGAACTCTGGGAAAAGAGGTCAAGGTCAGAGGTGTTTGGGAAAAGGCAACAAAGGGAATTATGGCTACCAGGAAGCAAAATTTAAACAAGTTCTGCACTTCAGAAAACTTCTTAGTTCAGAAAAATATCTAATGCCAGTAGAAATCCCTGCTGACAGGTGGTTCAATAGGTTTTGTTACTCCTTCAACAACATCCCTGCCTACATCTCAACAGCCCAGGAGGGCTTTCAGGCCTCATGCAGCAACACCCTTTAGCAATGCTCTTTCAAGTGACAGCAGTGTTTTTTTACTTCCTCAGCTTAATATCTATTCTTAAAAAAAGGCCAATAAACTAGAGAGCTACTACTGAGTCAAATTTAATGGGATTAGTCATGTACATTGCAGAACAAAGGCCTTACTTTTAAATTTTTACTTAAAAAGAGTTAACATTTGTTAACATATTCATTATCATTAGCTGAAGATCAGTTTTCAGAGGTTATATTTCCCTCATACTACAATAAATTTGGTGCAGTTACGTTCACATCAGCATATTTAAATTGGAGTTACCAGAGCTACACAGCAGAGATCTGTCCCCACTATCACCCCAGTCTTATTGCCAATGTTTGGTTGAACAAGGGTAACCCTGGACTATCTCTAGTGACAATTATTGCAACAGGATCACTAAAGAGAAACGAGCAACATATTGCCTCTGCACTCTGACTGCACACCTGGGATTAGGGGTGTCCAATAAAGGACACAGGGCTCTATAAAGATCATGCAATGACATTTAACTTCTAGGCTGCTGATCCCAAGGAGGGGATTCAGATTTCAGAGCCTGATGTCTACAATGCCTGGAGGAGCTCAACATTTCACAGTGGGATTCAAAGCAAGCAATGCATTTGAAGTCCAGAGGGAAAAACTGAGCACACAGAGAGAGCATTTAAATGCTGGAATGAAGACATTTACTCAGAGTTGCAGACAAGCTCTAGCACACAGAGGACTGGGCCTCCTTCTTCAGGCAGGCTTATGTGGTCTGACCCAGGGTTTCCTAAGTATGACTGATATGGTGGTGATGATACCGGTCACCTTCATACACCACCACAGTTCTTCTGCCTTGGCTTAGGGTGTAAAGAGATCACCTTCAATGCCATCCTTACCTAAAAAGATTAAAGTCCACCTTTTCAGCTCCAAGGAAAGCCTTTCCCTCAGGCTATGTATCAAATGACACAGCAGTTCCTGTCATTCTTCCTGCTAGCCCTGTCCTATTGTGCAGAAAGAAATTCTGACCTGATTGGGGAAAAAACCAAAACAACCCAAACATGAGAAAGAATCATAGCTGGTTTTAATGACTTTTAAAGAATACTTTGCTTCCAGGTTCCCAGAAGTTGATCTCAGCTCCTGAGCCTATTCTGGGATAGCTCCTACCCTACAGGCAGTTCTCTGTACATGCACAGGTGTCCCAAACCCAGAGAACTGAGGCCCCTTTCTAACACTGCATGACCACAGACACACACCTTAATCATTCGGTTGTTCCATCAGCCGTACCATAACGTCACTTACACCCTGCAAATTTCTGGCTTTCCTTTATAATTCTTCTCATTTTTCTATATTCTAACCCATTCTTTCAAGCACTGATATATTTGAAATTATCAGTTTGAAGTTTGAAGCTCAGTAGGGCACTGTCTCCCCACAGGAAATGCTCCCACATTTGTGCTTGAGAAGCAGCCAAGTGATTAGAAGAGTCTGTGCTGGTTTGAAAGCAAAACCAGTGAGACTCCAAGTCAGAAATACAATTTAATAGGAAAAAGTAAAATACATGCAAGTAATACAAAGAAAACAAAAACCACTGACAGAGTCAGTATACAACCTGATACCCTGCTAGTTAGGGTCGTGGCAGCAGTCCAGATGAGGTGGTCTTGCTGAAGTAGTGATCCTGTAGACAGGTCTGGTAGCTCTTGTCCTCTGGAAACCAGTGGGTCAGGGCTCCCTGTTCTGTCCCAGTTCCCACATTATATCCAGGTGGGAATGCTTGGCTCCTCCCCCTGGGTGGAGCATCTCACAATGGGATGATGTAATTCTATGAGTCATGTGGTGGATCCTCACAATGGGCTGATGTCATTGTATGAGTCATGGGGTGGGTCCTCACAATGGCCCATTAAACACAAAGGGCTCCCGGAGGGAGTTATCTATGACTCATAGGGCAAGGTGTTAATGGCCCATTAACAGGAGATAGTCCAGGGGAGGAGGCAAAGAAAAACACTGCCCCTCCTTTGTTTCAACAGTTAATGAAGATGGAGATAGAATACAGACCCTCTGGCACATTTTACATTGTAACCTAAGACAGAGTCCAATAAAATATTGGGAGTAGAAGGCTCCAAAAGAGAGAAATAGGGTGGAGGGGATCCAGTCAAAGAACAACTAAGGAGGAAACTTCATGCCCAGCTTAAACAAAATCTAAGAGGAAGTTGTGATTACTACAGTGTGTTGGAGGAACGGTACCAGTTTTGGACTTAAAAATGGATATTCAAACAAAAAGCATATCAACTCAAAGTGCACATTTTTTATTTAATTAGAGGTAAAACAGGAAGAGCAGTAATAGGTCAATAATAATGACTTATTACTTCCTTTATGTGGCACATTTACAATAAATGGTAATTTACCATTAGAGGGACTCATTACATTTTTTTTTCTGTTAAAGAAATTCACATTAGTCATGTGGAGAAAGAGAACACTTTCCATTTCCAGCTCAAGGATATGCATTCAACAAGGCAGCCAGAGGATATTGCAGACCCCATTCCCCTTTTAGCAATGCAGGAAGAATTAAAGCATAACCATGTATGACATCATTCCAGCTGTACGCTGATGGGCTACAGATCGTTTCATACCTGCTATTTGAAAAACATTTCACTTTGCAGTCATTAGACCTGCAAAATGGATTCACCTGCCATACCCTTGGAATCACTTAAAAAAAGTCTTTGCCACACAGAACCGTACTTTAGTTTTATTCTTATGGCTGTTGTACTATTGCTTTTACATCCTAAAAATACCTTATTTTTTCCACTTTCTCCACTGGGAAAAAATTTACATATATGTTCCCTGCTTTTACTCTTGCTCTAGGCTTATATCAAAGTTTGCAATTAACTGTCTTAGCAAGCAAACATAACATGAATTTCTAGACAAAAGTCATTACCAGGGGTGCCCTGTGCCCTGTGCCCCTTAGTATTTTAAATAACTGCCTGATAACCTGTTCTGAGGAAAACAGGATCAGTTTACTCATCTGAAGTCTACTTCTGTTAACTTCCTTAATTATATGACATGAAGATAGAGAGCTGCTATTCCAGTCCCAGGAAAATATCACACCATTTGTGACTCATTACAGCTCTTAACTTCAGATTTATTTGAAAGCTCCAACTCTACAGGTGGGATTTTCAAAGCTGCCTCTGAGTCATTAATTTCTAATTGGATGCCGCAACCCTCTAGGCAAGCTTTAAAAATCTCATCCTAAATAATCAGTATTCTACTCCTTAATAACCTGATCTGCAAAAGAGTTCACAGGACAAAACATTTAGCTACTAAGGGGGACTGCTGTGATCATAGCAGGAAAAATCATAGATTGTATATCCACATACTAATGATAGGGTTATTTCCTACTCCCCATAAGGTGTGAAAGGGACCAGATTGACAAAGGACAGAGGAGGAGAGGGAATCCTCAAGAAAAAAAACTAAACTAATCCAGAATCAGAGCATCATACATATCAGGAAAACAGAACAGATTCAATAGTGCTGTGCACTGCTTGGGTGTATATTTAGAATAAGTCTAAAACAATATGATCAGATGGCAAAAAAAGCCAATAATTAAGGTATCATTAGAAATCTAACCCCATATTTTTGAAATGCATAAGGTGGGGACTTAAAACACCAAAATAAATATCAGATCTTGCTGGGTTAACCAGTACATTAAACATGAAATAAGATTTCATTCAGGGTATACATCAGCCTGAGTGACCTCATGAAAATGAGAGAACTAATTATATTAAATCTGAGGCAACAGCAGGAAGAAAAAAGTCAGAGAAACATTTGGGAATCTCACAATTCAGGACTGTAAATAATTTGAAACATACTCTCCAAATACATTGGAAAGGGGGGAAGGTAATCTAATATAGACCATCCCAAGTCTAATTATCAGAGGGAAGAAAAAAACCCTCCCAAAACCCATATATTTATTCAAAATTTAAATTATTACTTTCTCTGAGTTTCCTACATTCTACAACAGTTACAGAACTGAGTAATAATTACTTTGTGGAGTCCTTCCAAAATAAAATACCCTTAGCCATCTAGCAGCAGAAAAAGGACTCCATCTGGTTTAATATACTGTATTTAAAAACACCCCAAATCTTCACATGTTGACATCCAGGTGATTCAGTGATCAAATCAGAACACAGCTCTTTCCTTAATGGTTCTGTAAAACCTCCTTTGCCTCTGCCTTGATTTTTTGCATAAGTTACCCGATGACATAGATTATGCATGTAAAACCACAATAATAATTGCATACCTTTCAGCTACTTTGTTTTTTAATCAGTTTTTTAGTTTTGTTTTTTTGGGGGGGGGGGTTGTTGTTTTTTTGGGGTTTTTTTGTTTTGTTTTTTGCATTAGGTTCATGAAAAACAATCAAAAGTTTAGTACAGCATCTGTCAAGGAAATTCAAGTTTCCTTACTTTGATAACTTCACAGCTGACTCTTGATATAATCTTGTCAAGTACCCATTTCCCATTTGTTCTGACTTGAACTAGTAATCTGAAATGTTTAAAAATATTATTCTACTAATATTGCTCTGTAAATCAGCAAATGATGTCTGGAGAGATGAAGTGTTATGAATTTCAGATATTTCAAAATATTTTAAATAGATCTTTTTGTTTTGAGCATAACTAGGAGATGCACTTATCACTGTTTTATTTTATACAATCACTGTGTATGTAAAATTAGAAGAAAATTAAAAGGAATTTTTCATAATGAAGAAGCTCAGCTTTTCAGGGTAGAGGCAGTGTGGACTGAGCAGGTTGAGGCTCAGTTCCTGAGTAAGGTCAGCATCAGGATTTCAATGTGCCCAATTATCTTAGTGAGTTTGCCCAAAATCCTAGCTCAGACTCAGTTAATTCTGCATTCTCCAGATTTCTAGCTGTGGCAATGCAGTAATGCTGAGATTGATGATATTGGGACATTGTTTGAATTTCTCCCACTCGCAAAATACCTTAATGAGCTTTTCTTTCTAGTGTGTCAATAGCTAGTGATTTTGCTGCCTTTCTCTAAAGAGGTATTGCTGCCATCATGCAAATAAAACTAGACTGCTTCAAAGACCAGCAATTGTTTTTTAATAATCTCTGGTGTCAACACCAGAATACCAAAATACGAGAAGTCAATTCTGCAGTCAATTCACACACACACACAAATCCTAAATTTCATTTGAAGGAACTAATGGACCGGGGCTTTCAAAAGCTGTGCAACACTGGATATCACCTGAGCAGTAATTTCTCTTCCCTGTTTTGATACTGCAGTTTGGAGTTGCACTTAGAAGGGCTCTGCAGCTCCTCCTGAGCCCACCAGCATCGAGCAGTGAGTGTTCCACCTAACAACCAACCTGTGCAGTCTGGGCTTTCCCAGGGAAATATCTTTATGCTGTTCATGATAAAACATGCTGTACTAGAGTCAACTTTAATGCCGTGCTTTATTCCTTATATGAAACGGCTGTGGCCACTGGAGAGACAGTGCCACTGGCCCTGCACAGCACAGTAGCAATGCTTCACAACTGCAGGTACTGCATTCTGGATTGAGAAATTCTTCGTGTTGTCCACATCATCCTCAGTGCCTGGAACACAAGAGGAAGAAGAGACTCCCCCTTCTGCATCAGTGACAACACTTGTCAAGGCTTTACCTTGACACCTTTTCTGCTGCCACTGGCGTTCACACACAGGTACAAGGATCCCAAAGAACAGAATCCCCAGAAAATCACAGATCTGCTGCTTTGTTCCAGTAATTTCCCCCCACACGAATCAACCCAAGCAGCTCCTCTGTGAATATGTACAATTTTCCACAGAGATAAATAGGCAATTGAAATGTAAAAGCCCACGACCATTTCCTTTTCTACATACAAAGTGCTGTAATCTTGTAATCAATATGCTATTTAACACAAAGCCAGCACAGCCCCTGGGGGAGGGGAGCTATGCTGGGAATGTGTAGTTGGGGAGATGAGGTTTGGCGTTTAACGTGGTCTTTCTGGTTCATGGAAACAGACATAACATAACATTACAGCTCATCAATGCTATCTGATGGCCACAGTGCCTCAGAGCCATCAAAAACGAGGACAGAGAAGAACAGTAAGGCAGCCCTCGAAAACAGAGCATACCTGTTGGTTCAGGCATCCACATCCTAGGACTGAGAGAGAATTCCCTGCCTCCTGCACTCATGTCCAGGTTTTTAGAAAATCATGACCAGCTAGGGGAGGGTGAGAAACTAAAACAAACAAAACAAACAAACAAAAAAAACCCACAAACAAAACAAAACAAAACAACCAAAACAGGCACAGCATTGTTTGGCAGAACTAGAAATGCTGTCACGTTTCCAATGTATTATGAAAAAGGTGTGTAGGAACAACATATGCAGATTCTCATGCTGTCTTGGTTTTGAAAGACAGGTGCCTGCCAAGGAAGGCAGTAGCTTCTCTTGGAATAGAAAAATGCAAACCCCCTCCCTCCAAATTATTTAAAGGGGCTCTCAGGCAAAGATATGAGGACAAGAATAACAATTCTTTAATATGTATAAAGAAAACAAAATAAAACAAAAACTAACAAACTACAACCTAATAGGAAAATCAGAACAAGATGTAGTATTAAACATAAAACAAAACCTGACAGTTAGAATACAACCTGACACCCTGTCAGTCAGGGTGCTGGTAGCAGTCCAATTTGAATGGTGGNTCTATGAGTCATGGGGTGGGTCCTTAATTGCCCATTGAAACTGGAAATGGCTCCCGGGGGGAGTTATCTATGACTCATGGGGCAATGCATTGATGGCCCATTAACAGGAGATAATCCGGGGGAGGAGGCAAGGAAAACACTGCCCCTCCTGATTTCAACAGTTCATGAAGATGGAGATACAATACAGACCTTCTAGAATATTTTTACATTGTAACCTAGGACACATGCTTTACGAGAGCTCAGAGAAGCAGCAGCACTGGTTTACAGAGACTATTTTAAACGTAATGAAGTTACAAATCCATTATTTTAACCTAGTAATGTTCTATTAGCAAATAAAACTTTTAATGTTTAAACAAAAGCATTAGATACTATGATTTCTTTGGCTTTTAGACCATAAGGAATTAAAAGCCAGGTAGATAAAACTAGAAACATTCAAAGTAATTTGAAATCATTAAACAATTTCTAGATGTATACTTAGGTAAGCTGCTGCCTTGTCCTTTCTGACCACTGGTGGAGACAGAACAGTGAATTACACTGATAAGAGCTGTATAATATCTGACTAGAAGCAGGGTATTAAACACAGAAATTGTCTCATGTGGAATAAGAGGGTTTTAGTTTGCATTTTCATTTGTACTTAGGAAAACAGTGTGATAATTACAGCCGATAGCAATTTGAGATAAGTGGCAAAAACACATGAAATTACAAGATTTGGAGAAACTATGTAAATTAGAAATACATGCAAACTTAATATGTGTCAAATATAAATCAAAGCACATAGAGAAGAAAACAATCACACAAGCTGTCAAAAAGAGCATTTCCCTCTGAGACATTCCAAATCCTATTAAGCAAAGTTCAACTTGTTATTTTCCACATCACCCTCTGCTGAAAGCTGCAGAGGCACATCCAGGTGATATGTCCATTCTTCAGTTTCCAGTTCAGAAGCAGGCACATTATAATGTAAACCACTATTGATTTCAGTTCACTTTAATACCCTGGACCGTGAACTGTGGTGGTAGTGGACTCCAATTCATAATCCCTGTCGGACTGAGCTCCCGCAGCTAAATCCACAGTGGTTGTGAATAAGAGAACCTAGAAATCATTTCAAAGTGAGATATGACCCAAACATCTGAGCACAGGTTGAGAATATACACACTGAATCAGAAGGTAAATTACTAGCTAGCTTTGCTCCTAAGAGGGGCAGGTTAATTGAATGGATACCATGAACCAGGAGCTCAGCCCCACCCTGCTATGAAAGCACTGTAAAATAGTCGGGGTAGAGCTCCTCCCACCTTCTGGACACTGCAGTGCAGCACAGCAGTGCTTCAGGGAACCAATCCTCATGTCTCTTCCTTCACCCTCAAAAGTATCTCCCCAAATCAAGTGAGTTCAACAACTTTGTTAAGGAGTTCTCAAAACAGCCTCCCAAATATGGGCTGCACTCTCTGGGTGGGCAAGATCACCACCAATAGTGCTGCTCAAAGGTCAGTGACACCAAGAATTGCAAACACAGGCTGTGGGTTCTGTGACATTTTGCTTTTTTGTGCTTTTCCTTCCCAAGCCTATGCCTCTTTAGACCATAACCTTGTATGAACTACCACCCCCCAAAATATAGTTAAAGCCAAGGTTTTAAACCTCTAGAAGTCTTCTTAGGGTAAAATTAATCATGTCACAAGTATATTCTGTCTCTCCCCAGATAAAACTTCACAGTCACAATATCTAGCCCAGTGGTAGCTATTTATCTATTGATACATTCAATACGAGATGAACTCCACCTCAAGTCACTAGAAAAATTAATATGAGTTGCAAAAAAAAAAAAAGGAAAGAGTTCCCTCTATACATGAAATAAAGGTGTCACATCTTAAATTTTTAATTTTATTCAAAGGATTGGGCAGATGCCTCTAACACATGATCCATAAGTAAAGTTTTGCTAGAAAAGAAAAGTTGATGATGTAGTAGTAAGATGCCGATTTTCCATCAGCAAGTCATGTTATTACCCAAACCAGTTATAGCAGCCAGCCTCTGCTGCCTACTGGCACCCAGAAATAGCTGCCCAGTATTACATGACTAACCAGAAAGAGACTAAATCTCATCCCCATACCTAGACTACTTCTGTAATTTAAGAAAACAAATGAAAACCAAAACAATGTGGTTCAATAAAAATGAGGTAACTCATTTTGAGGTACCTCAACCAGAACTCAATTTTTGTTTGCATTTACTTTTACAACATTTTACAGTCTGCACTTTGGCAGGGAAGTTCTGTTTGTCATATACACAGAAATAATTGTAAGAACTAAACATGTCCAAGCCCTTTCTGCAGATCATTATGATGCGTACAAGTTTTGAGAATGCAAGCTGTAGTCCACATATACATAGAGGAACCCCAGGGACCCGCCCAATTCATAGCCCTGGGGAACCTGGCAGTTCACAGGGGCAATATCAGAAGACGAGATATTTACAGTGACAAACTGGCACCACTGAGGCAAATCCTAATGAAAGAATGTCAGAACAGAGCCCACAGGG
This sequence comes from Bombycilla garrulus, assembly GCA_013400315.1. Lineage (NCBI taxonomy): Eukaryota > Metazoa > Chordata > Aves > Passeriformes > Bombycillidae > Bombycilla > Bombycilla garrulus. The sequence continues at coordinate 68,287 of VXBU01005567.1, forward strand.
TTCAGGAGGCATCTACAGGTATTTTAAGAGAAACTTATGATCTCCGGTATCAAAAGCCACAGGAAGATCAGTAAGAATTAAAATTGACAATGTGCCAGAATCCACCTACTATGAAACAGAAGGTCACTGCATGTCCTCATTAAAGCTGTCTCTCTGCTTTGGCTTGACTGAAATTTTTGAAACAGTTTATTATTACCATGAAGGTAAGGGCTGCAGTTGCCCTGCAACAACCTTTTTCCAGGACCTTTGCTAGAAAGGTAGATTTGAACCAAGATGGAAAACTGAGAAATTGCCTGCGGACAGCAAAGGCTGCTTAATCAACTGCTCCAATCCCCAGCAAAGAAATTCTTCAAGATGCCAAAGAGGTGTTAATGATAGACATTATAAAAGGGAGCTGCTACAGTATATCTTCCAAGGACTACTACAAAAGCCTTGCTGGCAAAAGATCAAGAAAACAGCTTGCAAGTGCAAGACCATATCTATAATAAAAGTGCAATGTGGTAGGTTTAAAATCCATAAGCTATGCTGAAGTAGATAGCTCAGAGCCACAATGACGAGCTGGAACTGAAGTCACTGAAAGCCTTGGCATTTAACCACCACAGAGAAAGGACAGACCCCAAAGCCTTCTCACATATCTCTACTAGTAGACCTTATGCCAGGAAGCACATCAGCATAGATTGCTTCCATGCAACCAGCTTGGAAAACCACCAGAAAACCTCCCAACAATCCAAACCTCTCCCTGCAAACCCCAAGGATGATAAAGGAGCAGCATTTCAGTAGTACCCTAAGTCTGAGAAGGACCAGCATTTGCTCATATCATTGGCAACCTCACTTTCGGGCTCAACAAGCATTTAAACTGAGCAAAGTTTAACTAACTTTGATCCTGCTAAACATTTTCTTTTAGCAATGGTATCATTATCAAACATCTGGAATCACCAAGAGGGACTGGATGGAAATACAGCCCTGCAGGGAAGCTATTGGGAAAGGAGTACACAGTCACACCCGAGTCCTGAGATATGAGCTAATGACAGTGCTCTGAACTCTTGAAAGGAGAAATGCTGGTGGCTGGAAGAAGTGGTGTGACAGTGAATGTCACTGAAGGAACAAGCAGATGTCCAGAGAGTTGGAGTAAAGGGAAGGAGATGCATTAGTATTTCATGCATAGATGAAGTTCAGCAGCCATGGAATTCACTAAGAAAACAAGGCCAAGGTCTCTTGTGAGACTATTAGCAAATAGACAACAAGGGAACAAACAGTAGAGTGACACATCAGTCCCTCAGCATCAGTGACACATGATGAAGAAATGCTGAAAAGCAAAAAAACAGCTTATACTTCTGTTAGTTAGATCCCTCCACTATAAAAAAAAAAAAAAATTCTGGGTTAAATTTGTGACCTAACACACCGTTCTCTTTACAACAGCAACTGGTGCCAAAACTTTTGACAGCATTTATAAAAATCCCATTTAAAAAACTGTGATTTCTGGAAACACTTGTTTTGTTGGTTTTTTTTCCTTCTGCTCATGCCCTTCTGTAACTCTGTGTGCACTTCCACTGCTTCTGTCCTCAGCCCAGCCAATGGCATTACTTATACAAAACATCTACTTCTTTCTCTCTCCTGAATCCTCCACCAGGCTCTCATTTACCTTCATAGCAAGAAGAATAATCAGCTGTTTGACTGTTTCATTTAAAAGTAACATTAAAGGCATTTTCTCTGACAATTTAAAACATCCTGCATCTACCTTACTTGTATCAATATCATACCTCAGCTAAAGGAAGAGAGGATAAAAAGTATCAGGTCATGTCACTGTAAGGAAGTAGTGAGGTCAGACCTGCTATTTTATACAAACTCTGTTTTATACAGATGTAAGGAAATAAGGACTTCATTATTTTGTCCAAAAAAAAAAGTCAGTACCATTCCAGATAGTATCATCTGTTTGCCCTCCAAAAGCTGTTTATTTGCTTCATATTTACTATAAACAATGATCAGGGTTCTCCTCTGGAGCTCCATCTCTCCGTTGTTGACATCTACTTGGATGTCACAATACTGTTTTCACATTTGGGCTCCTGCAGGTGATAATCCAACACTGCACCATAATAAATGCATTAATAAAAGCTTTAAACACTCTCTTGTGACATGGCTTTCCTCAGACTTGAGCCCAGCAAAACAGAGGAGTGCATTGCATGTGTGCTGAGCACCGTGACCAGAGGAGTGACTGGCACACAAATCACACAGTAGGCACACTGTGAGCTCTTTTTCTGAAATGGAGATGTAGTTCCCTGGTCTGGCACACAGAAATGTGGAACTTTACAACACAGTTATGAAATCCATCACAGCTCTCACACAGAGCCAGGTCTATATTTCAGTTCTGCTAGACTGGAAGTGAGGAATATATGGATATCACAATCTAGCTAAGAGGAAAAAAAAATCAAACAGATGGGTATCTTGAAATTCTCACCATGAGAAGAGTATAAAGTGTGTAAAATGCAGTTTCTCTGCCTGTGTTTTCTCTATGCTTGACTACAGGTTATCAAGATGAATGATATTTCCTTTTGAATTCATTCATTCACTAGGAGTTTTTGACAAAAGGTTAATCTGAAATCTTTGTGTGATGATGCTCAAAGTTCCCTAAAGTTTTATCTGCAGAAGCTAAGCACTTACATAACGAAAAATACAGGAGGACACAGAATTACTTAATTCCACACTTCTGTCCCAAGAAAGAAATCTGCTGGGACCCTGAAGTTTTGCAATACATGATCCTCTTAAAGCATGATCTATTGCTTAGATGTCTACATACAAATCAACTGATAGTGCCTGATATTGTTTCCCATAAGAATTATGTCTGAAGCTATTCCAGGAATACGGTTCATATAATTAATCTTTTGCACGCACGCAACAACTCCACAAAAAAAGCAGATAATCACCAATACCTCTTAGTACAAAATGTATTTCACCTCATTTCCACTTGTTTTCAAGGCTGGGCCCTGGTCATGTGGACCAAGCTATGGGGTTCCAGAAAGCAAACCATGCTGTGCTCACTCTCCACACGCAGGTCAGTGTCCCACATGGGCACGGTGTTGTGACAACTTGCAGTACACTCTGAAGTTTGGGTCGAATTGAAATTTATTAATTATAGCAAGCAAGGCATAAGCAAATCAGCGCTGGGTGACAGGGAATCTAATTCCACCACTGCCACACTAAGAGCCTGTTCCAGTCTGTCTTTTATACAGTCCCATTTCCTGTTGACGTGGCTTCTAGTTGCACTCTGCGTATGTCTCGTACTGTTGCTAGGTGGTCGCATCCTGCGTCCTGATGGTCCTTGGATGAAGGTTGGTAGTCTTCCTCAGGTGTCTTCTTTCCTTATTTGGTGTTCCTGTTCCAATTTCTGGAACTCAAAGCTTATTTGAGCAAGTACTTGTTGAGCAAGAGCATATTTACGTATGAGTTTTATCTTAATCTAAAGACTTTTGTTTTCAGTCCTTGTGGTTTATCTCACAAGGACTTTAACTTTCTGTCATTGTGGTTTGTCCTTCTTAGTGAACAAAACAACCTTTAATTTACCACAGTGTCACCTTCTGCCAGGGAATGGAGCAGGAACGGGACTTCCAGCAGGAGCAGCAGAGATGTGCAGATCCACCCTCCAGTGTGGGTGTGCCCACACAGTGACTGTACCTTTGGCCTGAGGACTGAACTGATTATCAGCTTGGGAACACAATTTTATTTTCCCCCAGGCAGCTTGCAATAAGCACCATAATCCCACTTTGAGCTTTTTGTATAGATCAAACAGGAAAAAGGAACAGATAGAGAAGAGCAGGAGCCAAAGACCTCCTCACTTCTGACCCAAACAAGAAGCAAGCTACCACCTTGTCTTGCCAACAGCATGTATTTACAGGCTGCTCCACAGAGGAAAACATTTCTCCTACCCCTTCAAAGAACCCCTGTTTGGTAGATAAGGAGCAGAAAAGATATTAACATACTATTAATTATGCAAACAGAAGGCATTGGGTATCTGGATTAGGAGACAATGCAAGAAAGCATTTGGATGGAATTGGAGAGTCCCTCATGTTGGAAAAGACCTTTAGGATCATCAAGAGAAACCATCAACCCAGTACCACCCTGTCCACCATTAAACCATGCCCTCAGGTGACATATCTACATGATTTTTTAATACCTCCAGGGATGGTGACTCCTTCACTTCCCTGAGAAGTCTATTCCAGTATTCTACATCCCTTTCTGTGAATAAATTTTTTCCTACTGCCCAATCTAAACTTCCCCGGGTACAACTTGAGGCCATCTCGTCTTATCCTGTCACTTGTTACCTGTGAGAAGAGAGCAATACCCACATCATCACAGCCTCCTTTCAAGCAGTTGTAGAGAATGATGAGGTCTCCCCTCAGCCTCCTTTTCTCCACGCTAAACAGCCCCCATTTCTATAAAACAAAAGAGGGAACAAGGAAGAAAAATCCATTCTGGTAGAAGCTGGGTCATTCTTGTGTGAATTTATGGACGCTTTGATAAGTGAGATGAAGGTTTAGTACCATTGTTCATAGGCAAAATATATTTTCATTTGTCCATAAACCACAAGGCAAACTACATCAAAGGCACTGCTTGCTTGGAAGCTGACCAAATACATTTCTCCTGAAGCAGCAAAGTACATCAGCAATACTCCTCCAAGTCTTTTATTTTTCACTTGTGTCTTGGTTTTGAAAGACAGGTGCCTGCCAAGGAAGGCAGGAGCCCCTCTGGAAAAGAAAAATGCAAACCCTCTCCCTCCAAATTATTTAAAGGGGCTCTCAGGCAAAAATATGAGGATAAGAATAAGAGTTCTTTAATATGTATAAACAAAATAAAATAAAAAATCTAACAAACTACAACTTACTAGGAAAATTAGAACAAGATGTAGTATTAAACAAAAAACAAAACCCAACAGAATACAACCTGACACCCTGTCAGTCAGGGTGCTGGTAGCAGTCCGGTTTGAATAGTAGCTCCAGTAGTCCTCCTGGAGTGACAGATGGTTCTGCTGAAGCATAGATCCTGTAAAAGGGCAGAGTTTTCCTCCAATGGTCCAGTGGTGATGTTGAAGGGTCTGTCCTTCCTCTGGGAATACAGCGGGAGAGAAGGCTGCTCCTCTGGGAATTCAGTAGAAGGCAGATGCCTGCTTTGTCCAAATGCCCAGATTATATCCAGGTGGGAATGCTTGCCTCCTCTCCCTGGGCGGAGCTTCTCACAATGGGCTGATGTCATTCTCTGAGTCATGTGGTGGGTCTTCACAATGGGATGATGTCATTCTATGAGTCATGGGGGTGGGTCCTTAATGACCCATTGAAACTGGAAATGGCTCCCAGAGGGAGTTATCTATGACTCATGGGGCAAGGTGTTAATGGCCCATTAACAGGAGATGGGCCGGGGGAGGAGACAAGGCAAACACTGCCTCTCCTGATTTTAACAAAAGTAATTCCACATTTTCCCTCCAAAAACAGGTACCACAAATGAATATGTAAAACATCCTGGGCTGGGCAATTAAATGTCACCCTAAATACAATGAAAAATCTCAGCATTAGCTCGGTGTTCAAAGGCTGGCTTCCAGTTAAATCAAAAGAGGTTCTCTCTTTTATTTTTAAAACTCTGACCACTGCCTGGCCTGAGTCTTCTGTGCTACACAAATTAAAAAGGAGGCCTATATTAGTTAAAAATAATTTAAAAAGTCAGAGAGAACTAGTACATATATTATAATAAAAGAGCTGATAAAGAATATTCTGCCTCAAAGCTCATGCCAAGCAGAAGCAAGAACCACATGACGCTGACAACAGGTACTTCAAACCTCAAGTCAAGGATAGTTGCTATATGCCCTGTCAATACACTGTTAACCCATTATCAATTTGGTCCAGTGACAGATAATCTATTATGCACTCATACTTCAACCCCACTGAAACAAAGATAGTTTGTCTAGCAGAGCAAAATGACACAACATAGGAGAACGCACGCACACGGACAAAGTAGTGGTTTTCTTTTCACCCAACATTCTCCTATGACAGAAGGGAACCAATATATAGCAAAAGGTCAAGCAAAACATAAGTGCTTAAGTTTCTGGAAGACATAAGAATTTAAAAAATATACACTGATGAAAGAAAAGCCATAGAATTTCTAGCAAAATGTCAGAGTTGCAAATAGCCTAAACATAAAGAACAAAGCAGGAAAAGAAAAGCTGCCTCTGGAGTCAAGCTGTGTGGTACCTTTATGGTAGGGGAACAGAACCAGGCTCACTATTCCTCATCAACTTCAGTACAAGGAAGGGAAACCAAATTGGATTCTCTCCAAGTATCAAACAGCATAGTTTACATGCTTTGATTGCCTGGCATAGACTTACAGGTTCCACCTTATTCTCCCTCTTGGTCTTTCCTTATTTAATGCAGATTTCTGCCTAGAGACAAGATGTCTGGTATCATGGTTGCCCACAACCATAAGTTACATTTATCATAGTTGGAACTATATGTCACAGTCAAGAGGGACATGATACACTTTGGAAAGCTAAACTTTACTCAGGCAGCTCCTCTCACACCTTTCTGTTTCCTTTCAAGGGCAGCATTACTCATCCCTTTTCCTTGGACAGCATCACAGAACCTTCAACTTGACTTCTGCTGCTATTCCCCAAGCCTAGGAGTACAAAACATTAAGTTCAGACCCTACCCTCGGGCCACAACACATAAAGTTCTTGTTCCTTCTTTCTTCTGCACAACCAGCTAACTCCTCTCTCTTCCTCACCCAGCCGTGTTTGCCCCTCATACAGCACCTCACCTTCTCTATCCCCTGCCCCTACCTCCTCTCAGCTACACCAGCAGGCTCNCTTTTGTAGTTGGTGTAACTGCCCACAATCTGGGAACAGCATCTTCCTACATGTATCCCAGTAATGATATCCTGGAACTAAGGACTGCCCAGTGCCCACTGCCTGCACAGCCCACCTGTCTGCATGAAAATGGAGGGCATTCATCCTCTTTTATTATTCACTTTTGATATCCTGACCTTTGCAGCATCAGGAGCCTGCATTGGTAAGAAGCAACACATTTCTGTGAAACAAATGAACTCTGCTGCTCTGTCACCCAGACACCCTTTGTTGGTCACAGGGACTGTAAAGAAATTGACCCATCCCATGTAAAGAATGAGCAGAGTATGTAAGTAACCTAAGAAGTAGAGGACAGGTGTTCTGTGCACATCCAAAGCTTGAAGCTGAACATGGAATGCTCTACTGACTGGCATCTGTACTCTGCACCCATCCATTTCCATATATCTATATAACCCCTTTCTATATGGATTATAGAGCAGCAGCTAGTTACTGGGAGATGGATAAACATGTGGCAGGCAAACCCCATATTGATTGTGCAGACAGTGCAGTGTGTGATTGCAGCACAGCCCCAGAGCAGAAGTGCTGCACAGGCTTTCCAGCCTTCTCTTCCAGGCCAGGGCTAGGGGGATGTGCTGCTGTGGCCATCGTGGGAGCTGAGCTGTCCCCTGCACATCAACCAGTGCCTTTCACAGCTGCACAAAGGCATCTGGGGCTGTGCTGAAGTGCTTGCTATGCAGGGGTGCAAAGGGTTACTAAATAAAATCTCCCCCTCAGGCCTTTTCTTTTGGAGGTCTACATGGTGTGGGCCAAAACTAATTTTCTCTCCTAACTAATCTAGCAAGAAAAGCTTGGCCATACACAGAAACTATGTAATATTTGACAAGAACAAAAAGACTTGGAGAATGGTGAAATATTAACCTGGAGATAGTGTTCATGTCCCTCACCGTTTAGCATAGGACAGAAGTAAATGGGTCAGCACTTATCACAGAGTAAATAAATAATATTTTACATTCTATTGGGCAAGTACAGTATATATTTTCAATGCAAAACCATATCACCAAAGCCAAGTAGCCTGTAGATATTTTTGTGTTTCCTCAGCTTTATTATTTCCTTCCCTTAGATTATATAGACATAGATTTTTCTTTACTACAGCTGTGTCTAATTTTTCTCCTCAAGCTTTGCAGAGTGTTGTCAAAGCAAAGAAGGAAGAAAGACCACCATAGTAGTGATGGTGACCTATTTCACTTCTGTGCAGCCAGCAGAATCAAATTTGCTTCAGCTTTAAATGTACTGCCAGTTTGAAAAATTTAACACAAGCTTTTTTCCTTCTAATAAAAGAGACCATTAATAAGTAACGTTTAGATTCCTTCCAGCCTTTACAGCATCTCCAGTATGCAAACCCTGATATTTTTGTATGGGTTGAACTCCAGAAGAGCTCCCAAGAGGCATCAGGCCTTCAGCTCATATGAACCTACCCTGATACCTTCAGGGTTTTAGGGAAACCATTTCAACTTAACCTGGCTGAGGAACTGGCTCACAGCTTTGAAAGGTATTTATTTTCATACTCTGACTGACACTGCAGGCCAACTAATCTAAGTATTTATCACATTCTATGCATCACTGAATTAAATTTAATAATTATTTATAGACAAAAATTTAAGGGAACTATGTGCTTGCTTCAGGCTGCACAAGTCAGGACCAAGGCAGAAATAAAAGCTTACATTTCTGACAATAAGTCCTGTATCTACCAATAAGCCATCCCATCCTTTACTTAAAAATGAATCATGTGTGACCACAGAGGGGACACAAGTTCAGCTGGCACAAGTGGGCACAGCTCTTTTCTCGTCAGCACAGCTGTGCTCCATTTCAATTGCTCATCTGATCCAGAGTTTGTGTACGTGAAAACTGACTAAACCCATGAGAAACAGAAAGCTTAAACACATGAAAGGTGTGTTTATGTGGTCAATTTAAAATTTATCTAATTACCAATGAAGTTCTCCCCACAAAACACTTAAATCCAAACCATTTAATGCAAATTAAAGTAGTTGTTTTTAAAGCAGCCTATCTCCCCTGAAGCAATTAAATTAGGCCTATGAAAAGAACATCAGATTACATACTCATTTCTTATTACCATAAGAAAAGTGACTTCTTTGTCTGGATGATTTTTAAAGAAATCACATGGTGGTGATATAATTTCCCCCCGGGTAATAACTTTGGTGGGCCTGAGACGTGAAGAGAGAGAAAAAAGGTCTCATTGCACTGAATAAAGAGCAATTTGAGAATACCTCCTGTCAATTTCAGCAAGGCAAAACAATTCAGCCATATATGTTCACATATGTTCAGTTCACTAGAAACCCTATGTCAAAGCCCAGATCATGCTTGACTCAATGGAGAGCACACATAGGACGCAAATTGCAGCCTGTTTCCTATAGCAGGCAAAGAAAAAAGATATTAAGAAAATGGAGTGCTTGAAAATCTTGTCAGTAGAGAATGTCTGCCTGAGCAGCCTGCCTTGCAATTGGTCCTTAAACCCCAAAGGCATAAACTTGTGCTGTATTTGCTGACTGTGACAAAGCCATACCCTACCCTAAATGCATCATTTTAAGAAAAGGTTCACATCAAAAATAGGTGGGTTTTTTTGGNTTTATCATAGTTGGAACTATATGTCACAGTCAAGAGGGACATGATACACTTTGGAAAGCTAAACTTTACTCAGGCAGCTCCTCTCACACCTTTCTGTTTCCTTTCAAGGGCAGCATTACTCATCCCTTTTCCTTGGACAGCATCACAGAACCTTCAACTTGACTTCTGCTGCTATTCCCCAAGCCTAGGAGTACAAAACATTAAGTTCAGANAAAAAATCAAGGAAATAAAACAAGGTAAAAAACCAAACAGCGTCACACCAAAAGGCACAGTCACTTGAAAGGAGGCCACTTCTGAAAAGTAGTATTTCAATAATATCTGATGCATGAATATTCCAACCCACAACCAATGCCTCAGCCCATCTGTGTCCTACAGCCTTAATACCCTGAAAGCAACACCTGAAAAATAAATGCAATTGCTCTCTATTACACTGTATGCAAGGGGGCTGATGAACTCATATTTGAAATAAACCAGAGTCATCAAAGCTTTAGTGCAGCCATATATTTAGGTACGAGTATATTGTTCTCTGTCCAAGTAGAGTTCAACACAGGAGACAGTAAACCATAAAACTTTTACTACCTGGCCAGCAGAGCTGTGCATGCCTGCTCCCTGCTGTGCATGTCCATGGTGCTCTCCGCATGTCCACAACCCAGGGAAGTGCTCCTTCAGCTCCCAAGGGAATGAAATAGCTCACTGGGCATGGCTCCTGCCAGAGAATATATTTAATTTTAAATGCCTGCCCTCCTAGGAAACGAGATGAATTTGTGCACTTGGGAACAACTCGGGTAAGTCTGGCAGAGACCTCCAAAACACAACTAACAAGTCAGGAAGAGGCCACTGAAGTGTATGAACATGAGACTGGAGCACTTTAAGGACAAGATCTGAGCAAGCAGATCCCGATCCCCAGGTTCATCTTTATCACAACCTACCCAAGACTTGCAGGAGTTTGGAAAAAGTAAAGTGAGTGGCCCTGGACATAAACTGGAAGCAAAGTGCGTCAGATAAGCCTCCAGCACTCACTTTCCGCTGGTGGGCAGTGATGCCCCTCAGCTTGGCCCCTAAGCTCGGCCCCTCAGCGTTGGATTAAAAAATACCCAGCTCTAATACAGACAAGACAACTAAGAAACATTTCAAAAGACTTTATTCCATTATTAGTCTCATTGATGGATGAAGCACAGAAGATGTTAGACACAACACCTGTTGTTATGAATAAAAAACTAGGCAGGAGATCTTACTGTTTTTAATGCCTTTATTAAGAAGATTCAGCTCTGGGTAGGTGCATAGGTTGAAATCCACCATGGCTCCTAATTATGCCAGCTCAGTGAAGGAGGAACTGCTAGTCCTGCTGACGAGCAGGGCTGCAGCTTCTTCGTCTCACACTAGTCACTCTGGGACAACACAGTCCTAACACCCGTGGCTGGCCCAGTCCGTATTCCTTCGCGTTTCCCCGAGGTTACAGCGACACTCCACTGAAGCCCCAATCTATAGTCCTGCTTTTTCCCGAGTAAGGCGCACTGTTATTTTCTTTAAATAATGCGTAGTTTTGGGGTTTTAAGTCCTTCCCCCCCCCGCAGTTGTCACCCCATGTCCCCATGTGTCTTTATTTGCATATGCAAATACTCAGCCTT